>JAQZBX010017628.1:8821-35491 GCA_029593785.1 Cabassous unicinctus | reverse complement strand
GGTGAGCTTAGAATATTCACAGATAAAAAAAACTGTGAGAGTTTATAACAAAAAGACCAGCTTTGCAGGAAATACTAAAGCCAGCATTATAGCCTGAAAAGAAAAGACAGGAGAGAGAAGCTTGGAAGAGAGTCTAGAAATGATGACTGTATCAGTAACAGTAATTATAAGTGTCAAAAATAAAATGACAAATAAAACGCAAAGATCAAAATGGATGAAATGAGAACTGCCTTTACAGTAGTAACATTGAATGTTAATGGATTAAACTCCCCAATCAAAAGACACAGAATGGAGGAATGGATAAGAAAATATAAGCCATCTATATGCTGTCTGTAAGAGAGTCACCTTAGACACAAAGATACCAATAGACTGAAAGTAAAAGTTTGAAAAAGATATTCCATGTATGCAGTAACCAAAAAAAAGCTGGGGTATCTATACTTATATCAGATAATATAGACTTTAAAAGCAAAACTGTTATTAGACACAAGGAAGGACATTACATATTAATAAAAGGAATGATTCACCAGGAAGAAACAACAATCATAAATGTATATGCACCTAAGGAGGATGCCCCAAGGTACATGAGGCAAACAATGGCAAAGCTGAAGGGAGAAATAGACATCTCTACAATAATAGTTGGAGACTTCAATACACCACTGTCAGCACTGGATAGAACATCTGGGCAGAGGATCAATAAAGAAACAGAGAGCTTGAATAATATAATAAATGGACTAAACTTAATAGACATATACAGAACATTGCACCACAAAACAGCAGAATATACATTCTTTTCAAGTGCTCATGGATCTTTCTCCAGGATAGACTAAATTTTGGGTCACAAAGCAGATCTCAATAAATTCAACAAAATTGAAATTATACAAAGCACTTTCTCTGATCATAATGGAATAAAGCTGGAAATCAACAAGTGGCAGAAAAAGGGAAAATTCACATATACATGGAGATTAAACAACACACTCTTAAATAATCAGTGGGTCAAAGAAGAAATTTCAAGAGAAATCAATAAATATCTCGAGATGAATGAAAATGAGAATACATTTCAGAACCTATGGAATGCAGCGAAGGGAGTGTTGAAAGGAAAATTTATAACCCTAAATGCTTACATTAAAAAAAGAAGAAAGAGCTAAAATCAATGAGCTAACTACACAACTGGAGGAACTAGAAAAAGAACAGCAAACTAATCCCAAAGCAAGTAGAAGGAAGGAAATAACAAAGATCAGAGCAGAAATAAATGAAACTGAGAACAAAAAAAAACAGTAGAGAGAATTAACAAAACCAAAAGTTGGTTCTTCGAGAAGATTAACAAAATTGACAAACCCTTAGCTAGACTGACTAAGAAAAAGAGAAAATGCAAATAAATGAAATAAAAATTGAAAATGGGAACATTACTACTGACCCCACAGAAATAAGAGAGTTCATAAGAGGATACTATGAACAACTTTATGCCAAAAAACTAGACAATATAGACGAAATGGAAAAATTCCTAGGAACATACAAACAATCTACACTGACCCTAGAAGAAATAGAAGACCTCAACAAACCAATCACAAGTAAAGAGATTGAAACAGTCATCAAACAGCTCCCCAAAATGAAAAGCCCAGGACCAGACGATTTCACAGGTGAGTTCTATCAAGCATTCAAAGATTTAATACCAATCTTACTCAAGCTCTTCCAAAAAGTTGAACAAGAAGGAACGCTACCAAACTCATTCTACAAAGCCAATATCACCCTAATACCAAAGCCAGATAAAGATATTACAAAAAAAGAAAATTACAGACCCATTTCTCTAATGCACACAGATGCAAAAATCCTCAAAAAAATACTTGCTAATCGAATCCAACAGCACATTAAGAGAATTATTCATCATGATCAAATGGGTTTTATACCAGGCATGCAAGGCTGGCTCAACACAAGAAAATCAATCAACATAATACACCACATTAATAAATCAAAGAAGAAAAATCACATGATCTTATCAATTGACACGGAAAAGGCATTTGACAAAATACAGCATCCTTTCTTGATAAAAATAGTACAAAAAATAGGAGTTGAAGGAAACTTTCTCAACATGATAAAGGCCATATATGAAAAACCCACAGCTAACATTGTACTCAAGGTGAAAGACTGAAAGCTTTCCGGTTGAGATCAGGGACAAGACAAGGATGCCCACTGTCACCACTGTTGTTCAATATAGTGCTAGAGGTTCTAGCTAGAGCAATCAGGCAAGAAAAAGAAATAAGAGGCAACCAAATTGGAAAGAAAGAATTAAAACTTTCACTATTCGCAGATATGATTGTATATCTAGAAAGTCCTGAAAAATCTACAACAAAGGAGCTAGAGCTAATAAATGATTTCAGTAGAGTGTCAGGATACAAGATCAATATGCAAAAATCAGTGGTGTTTCTATACACTAGTAATGCGCAATCTGAAGAGGAAGTCAGGAAAAAAATTCCATTTACAATAGCAACTAAAAGAATCAAATATTTAGGAATAAACTTAACCAAGGATGTAAAGCACTTGTATTCAGAAAACTATAATGCATTGCTAAAAGAAATCAAAAAAGACCTAAACAATTGGAAGAACATTCCATGCTCACGGATTGGAAGACTATCATTAAGATGTCAATTCTACACAAATTGATATACAGACTCAATGCAATCCCAATAAAAATTCCACCAGCATTTTTCAAACAAATGGAAAATACAATTATCAATTTTATCTGGAAGGGTAAGAGGCCCCAAATAGCCAGAAACATCTTAAAAAGGAAAAGTGAAGTTGGAGGACTCTCACTTCCAACTTAAAATCATATTACCTAGCTACAGTGGTAAAAACAGCATGGTATTGGCATAAAGATAGACACATAGACCAATGGAATCGAATTGATGGTTCAGAAACAGACCCTCACATCTATGGCCAAGTGATTTTTGACAAGCCTGTCAAACCTGTCCAGCTGGGAAAGAACAGTTTATTCAACAAATGGTGCTGGGAGAACTGGATATCCATAGCCAAAAGAAAGAAAGAAGACCCCTATCTCACACCTTATACAAAAATTAACTCAAAATGGATCAAAGACCTAAATATAAAAGCAAGTATAATAAAGCTCCTAAAAGAAAATGCAGGGAATCATCTTCAAGACCTGGTGGTAGGTCGTGGATTCTTAAACCTTACACCAAAATCACGAACAACGAAAGAAAACATGGATAAATGGGACCTCCTCAAACTTAAACACTTCTGTGATTCAAAGGACTTCATCAAGAAGGTGAAAGGGCAGCCCACTCAATAGGAAAAAATATCTGGAAACCACATATCTGATAAGAGTTTGATTTCCATTCTATATAAAGAGATCACAAAACTCAACAATAAAAGAGCAAGCAATACAATTTAAAAATGGGCAAAAGATTTAAAGAGACATTTCACCAAAGAGGAAATACAAATGGCCAAAAAGCACATGAAAAAATGTTCCATATCACTAGCTATTAGGGAAATGCAAATTAAAACAACGAGATATCATCTAACACTGCATAGAATGGCCATCATTAAAAAAATAGACAACAATAAGTGCTAGAGAGGATGTGGAGAAATAGGAACACTCCTTCACTGTTGGTGGGAGTTAAAAATGGTGCAGTTTCTGTGAAAGACAGTTTGGCAGTTCCTCAAGAAGCTAAATATAGAACTGCTGTAAGATCCAGCATTTCCTCTACTAGGAATATATCCAGAAGAACTAAAAACTATGACACAAACAGACATCTGCACACTGATGTTCACAGCAGCGTTATTCACAATTGCCAAAAGATGGAAACAACCCAAGTGTCCATCAACCAATGAATGGATAAACAAAATGTGGTATATACATATGATGGAATACTATGCTACAGCAAGAAGAAATGAAATTGGGACACCAAGTGATAACATGGAAGAATCTTGAAGACATTACATTAAGCAAAGTAAGCCAGACACAAAAGGACAAATATTGCATGGTCTCATTAATATGAACTAAATACAGAGAATAAACACATGGAGTTAAAACTTAAGAGTATAGGTTATTAGGAGATAAGAGGAGGGTTGAGAAGAACTACTGATGCTTAATGTATGTAGAAGCTTTAATTAACTTGACTATGAAAGTGTAGAAATGGATAATGTTGATGGTAACACCTTATAGTGAGTACCGGTTGGCTTATAAATGGGATTGTGGCTGAAAAGGGTAGTCTGAGGAAGTAAATGTCGATTGAAAGCAAGCTAAAGAATAATCGAGGGACTGAATAGCACAGTGAACCCAGAGGTGAATGAGAATTGTGGTTGAGGGTACAAATGCAAGAGTGTCCTTCTGTGAGCTAGAATAGATGTATATCACTACTGCAGGGTGGTGGGAATGTGGAGAAGCATGGGAAAGCTACAACTGGTATGACCTATAGACTGTGGTTAATAGCAATACTATAATATTCTTGCATCAATGCCAAAGATGTACTGTGTTGATAATGGAGGTGTATGGAAAAAGTGTGCCAAATATATGCTATGGACCATGGTTGGTGGTAATAGCCTGATTATATTATCTCATAATCTGTAACAAATGTTCCAGCACAGTGAACAACAGGTGTGTTGGTGAAGGGGTGTTGTATGGGAATTCTACGCATGTATACACAATCATATATACATACGTATATATGATTGTTTTGCCAGTTCACAACCTCTGTAATAAAATATATTTTTTAAAATTAGGATAGGTTGGGGGGAAAAATACACCAAATGTAAGATAGGGACTATAGTTAGTAGCAATATTTTGATGATGCTCTTGCATAGTTTGTAACAAATGTGTCACAGCAATGCAAAGTGTTGGTGGAGGGGTGATGTATGAGATGATGTTGATGTTATGTATGTTTATTTTGTAAGTTCACAATCTTTATTATACACTTATTGTTTATGCTTGTCATGTATAAATGACATACTTCAATAAAAAATATTTTAAAAAAATAAAAGTTGTTTTCAAAAAGAAGGGTTTTTAGAAATTTTTACAATTAATATATTTTACTGCAACAGTCCCCCACGTGCAGAGGCAGTGTCTGGCAAAGGAGGATGGTCGGCTAATGGGTTCTTGTTATTGATGACTAGCCTTACAAGTCTTTGCTCTTGTAATTGAAACTTAACCTATTGTTATGGGGTGCCTAAGGGTTGTCACCTGAGAGCCTCCTTGTTGCTCAAATGTGGCCTCTATCTAAGCCAAACTCAGCATATGAATGCATTACCTTACCCCTGCATGGGACATGACTCCCAGGGATGAGCCTCCCTAGCAATGAGGGATTAATACCAAGTGCCAACTGGCAATACGACTGGAAAAAGACCTTGAATAAAAAGGGGAAAAGGTAAAGACAAATGAGTTCATATGGCTAAGAGACTTCAAAGAGAGTCGGGAGGTCATCCGAGAGGTAACGCTTACGCAAACCTCAGTAGGATCTCATAAAACACCAAAGTGGATATCACCCCACACAGAGGGGCTCCTGAGGGCTTGGGAGACACCCAGGTCCTATATAAGGGGGACAGCTCCAGAGATTGATGCCTTATCAGTGGGCTATACTTTGGAATCTGTGCTCCTGAGAGTGACAGAGTTGGACTCAAATAAGACCTCCCTCCACATGGTCCATCCATCCCTTCTATTCAGACCTATATGTGGTGCTGGAGTTTGTAGGTGTACTTGCAGAGACTGGAGCTTTTGGCCTGCCCATGTGCCAGCTGTGCCTGGAATCTCGGTGGAGCTACAACTCCTACTCTACAGCTCAATGGACTCACCCAAGTCACCTGGCAAAGAGATGATGATGGACAACGGCCATCCCAGGGAATGGAGAGAGTCTGCAGCTGCAGGCAGGATAATCTCATTCATCTTATCCATGGGATATAAGCCCCCTCTCACTTGGAGATGGAGTGGACATCACCATCCCAGACTCCTCAGGATTGGGGGAAGAGCTATGGACTAGAGAGGACTTACTGATATTCTGTTGTAGACATATTGTGATTCAAGCAATGGAAGAAATTACAACATTGATGTGGAGCCAGTGGCCACTGGACGCTTTCGGGGCAGGGAGAGGGAAAAGCAGTTGTAATACAGGGTTTTTTTTTGGGGACTTGGGAATTATCCTGAGTGACATCACAACAACAGATATAGGCCATTTTACATCAGCATATACCATGCAGAACTGTGTGGGAGAGAGTGTGGTCTACAATGTGAACTATGGTCCATGCTTAGTGGCAAAGCCCCAGGATGTGTATATCCATTGCAGGGGATGTGCCACACTAATGAAAGATGTTTATGTGGAAGGTTGTGGGAGGTGTGGCAGGTGGGGAACATGGGAATCCCTGTAATTTTTGTGTAACATTTATGTAATCTAAGCATCTTTTAAAATATTTAAATATATATATGTATTACTTATGTGGTAGATGTCCAGGAAAAAAAATAATAAAGTTCCCAAACCAGAACTACAAGGTTAAATTATCTCAACTCCAAGAAACCTAATCTAGTAACTCACCATAACATATCCTCTTTTTCTTCCTAGTGACTTTATTTACTGAACTCATTTAGCCCTGCTAACTTTAAAACAATTCATGTAAGTTGTGGTTCCATTGTACAGATGCAATAGTTAATGAACAGATTTTATTTTAGCTCTTTTAAATGCACAGTCTAATTTAACAATGTTCAATTGAAATAGACATTATACATGGTTAATGTAGTTATGTGAAAGTACTTAATCTTTTTTTTTCATTTTTTTATTAGAGAATTTGTGAGCTTACAAATCAATCATGCATAATGTGCAGAATTCCCGTACATCAGCCCTCCATCAACACCTTACATTGTTGTGGAACATTTGTTACAGATTATGAAAGAACTTAATCAGACTATGACCACTAAAAAGTACTTAATCTTAGTATATTACGAAACCCCCTCTTTATTTCCTAGAAACCCAACTGATCCTTAAAATGTCAAAAGGTATTATTTCATGAGCAGCAGCTTATTTTCAACAGTACCAAAATTTGGTTATTTTATGAGTTAAATTATTTTTGTGAACTGATGGAGAACCCCAATTACCATCTATGCTCAACTGGTAACAAAGTGGCAAGTGATGACATGATGACTTAGGGAAGCTCCAAACACATTTTCCATTCAGCTTCTAGAAATGGTTCAGAGGTATCACCCAGTTCTCCGGAATCTGCAGTGACCTGAATTTGACATAAAACAAGCCAAATATTCCTATAAAAAAAAAAAAAAAAAAAGTGTTTCATAATACTAAAAGCAGCAAAATAATTTGCTATCAAAAGGCCTGTGCCAGAAAAAATAAAAATAATAATTTTTAAAAAGGCCTGTGTCAAACTCTACCACTTAGTAACTTGTAGCCTTAGAAAAGTCTCATAACCTCTCACCCCTGAGATTCCTTATCACCAAAATAAGGATGATTGTAATACCAGCCTTTTCTACTACACAGGACTACTGAGGCTTAAATGATATAATAATATAAAGGTGTTTTTGAAAACTGCAAAATACCTCACAAACATAAATTATGATATGTAAACAATATTTATAAGTCAAATGCTCACCAATTTCAAGTATTTATCTATTATCAAATAAATTCACCATTTAGGAAAACAAAAGTGACTAGGATTAGAAAGAATTATCCTCAATAATATAATAATTTATAATTCTGAGATTTTATAACATCTTGTGTTTTTTTAAGTATGACTCACAAACTCTACACTAACAATTTCAGGCAGTTAAGAGTCTGAACACCTTTTCTTAAAGACCTCCAGGAGAGAATTGTCACAGCTCCCTTGATTTAACTCTGGAACTAAGCAACTCAAATAGGGTATAAACAAGTAAGCTCTCCTTTTTTTTTGCATCTGCTACAAAGAAAAGAACATATACCAAGCTAGAATAACTCTGGATATGAAATTATATTCTACAACCAGTTTTATGGCAGTTAGAGACACAATAGCCAAAGTATAAGAGACACAACTTTTTTATCTTTCATTCAATTTCCACACTTCTTGCAGAGTTGGAAACATTCATTGCCTAGCCAAAAAGAATTAAAAAATGCCTATCAGGTTTCCCAGTTTTCAAAATGGAAATCTGCTTAACCTTGACACCTGCTTATCGAGAATAAAAAGTATATGGTCTTCTCTTCAACTCATAAAACAGAAATCAGCACTCATGCACCTGTCAAATGTTAACTTAAAACTCCTGAGAAAAGCAATACTAAGAAAAGTGATACTAAAAAGAGAGACTTTAAGGCACATTTTACTAAATTCTCAAGATCCAGCCTGTGTTCTTTTGGAAGAGCTGAATGTAATGTGCTTGAACTATATTACATTCACTCTTCACAGAATGTATTTATTACTTGACTATATATAGTTATGCTTTAGGTTCTCATTGAGAACTAACATAAGAAATGAGTACTTAAAAGAATTGTATTCCTTTAAGAGAATTTTCAAGTTTCCAACAGTGTCCAACACATTATTCAATATTTCTTTTAATACAATAATCTCCTATAGCACTTGCTGTCTGTGGCACTTAATTGATACTTCACATACAATAACTTACTGAAATTCCTATTTGCTTGTCTGTCACCTCCCATGGACTGTTATATTTAAGAGAAGAAACTATGTTTTGTTCACTATCATTTTTTAAATACTGAGCACAGTGCCTGGCACATATCTGAGTTCAATAATCATTCACTGAACAAATAAATCATTTACTGTAACTTTAGTTTTCCAGGACATACATTCAGTCCTAAATAGAAAATAATCTCCTTAAAAGAAGAACCCCATCTTCCATTTATTTATCTTCTCCTTTCTTCCCAGAACTGTACCCTTCTCATAGAAAGGACTTAATAAATATTTGATGATGATGATGATGATAGTGGTAGTGGTGGGAGGACAAATTATTCTCATCAAAACAACATATAATATAGTGTTCATCATTAAAATCAAATACAAAAATGTTAAGTGATTATCTTTGTATGCTGAGATTATGAATAGTTAATTTCTTATTTATTTTCTAAGTTTTCCAAAATGGTTAGGGGGATTTTAGGTGTGCTCCCACACAACAGCAAGCTTAAAAAGAATCAGTTTCTTACGCAAACAAAATCTAGATTGACTATACTAATTCACCTTAAAAAAGTGAATCTCCTACAGCAGTATATTTACATTTCAGAAACCTCAAACCTACTTCCAAGACTCCAGATTATAACATTCTTGTTTTCCTCTTGCTGAGGACGACTGCCTCATGAATTGCATTCTATCTTTCTGAATCTGCTGGTGCTTGGATGATGATAAAGAGAAAGCAGGAGCCAAAAGTGACAAAGATCTCCCACCCTGTAGAGGACACACCTGCCACTCCAGTGCTCGGTGTGGGATTGCCATGGCCCTGTGCTAATGCCAACTCTAGTTTTAGTTCGTAGCTGGCAAGAGCAATTGTCCTTAATTAGAAAGCCTGGTTTTACACTCTATCCTATGGCAGACACACATGCACAATTCTCCTTATCACAATCAGGAGTGATTTGATCCCATAAGCAGTCTAAGCACTCAATAAAGACAAAAGTTAAAGAAATTCCTTTAAGTGTATATTCCAAGATAAGCTTCTCTCCCTCAATTTGATCAATTGGTCTCTGCCCTGGATAGATTTGGTTCTTCAAAGAGTAGTGTTTGAAAAGTATACATCCTTATGGCCTAAAATGGACCAAGAGAAGTCCAGAGATAAAAGTAGAAGAGGTGAATCTGACACCTAGGAACACTCACTCTGGCACGCCAGTTCAAGAAGACTCGGGCAGTGAATAGTTGCTTAATGCAACACAAAGCCAAAGCAGAAGCAAGAATGGAAAGGTCGGATGCATGTCAGCACTGCTGAGTACTTGAAACTACAGCTATTATTCATATGATATGACATAGAAATACACTCTGGAACTGATGTGTATAAGCATGTAGACTATTTAAAAAGCGTGTTTTAGAAATACATGTACCTATTTAGATATTGGACTTAAATTAACTAACCCAAAAGGGAGCATCTTTGGAAAAACACCCCTTTCTTAGCATCAAAAGGGCTTTCTTTCTGAACACTTCAGCTCAAATAAAAGTCCATAAAGAGAATTAAATTCTAATAACATTAAACAATAAAAGTAAACAATCAGATACAGAAGAACTCGGCTTCTTTCCTTATCATAAGGACCAAATCCTTAGCTCAGCGTCAAGATTCTGTATTACCAATTTCAACATTCTAATTTCAACTCCTCTAATACCAATACATATTCCTCCCTCCCTCCATTCCACAAAAATATGTGAAGCTCTAGCAATAAACAAGTCTATAATGATTCCAGTCCTTTAAAAGCTCACATTTAAGTGCCCTCCAGTCAAACTCATCAATTCAGTGGACGACCACACATTCATTCAGCAAATATATACTGGATATATTAAATACTGGGCACAGTTCTAGATACTAGGGATATAGCAATAAACAAAGAGACAAGATTTTTTGCTTTTACAAATTTCACAACCTTATAAATGAAGAAATGAACCTGTCCCTTTGTACTTTTATGCCTTGTTCATGATATTTCTCCTCTCTCCTCCATACCTCTCCTTATCATCAATCCCACCAAACTCCACTTACACTGTAGTTTAGATAACATATTAGATGTTGACTAGCCTACTGGTGAAGAAATTGACACTCAAGCAGGACTTAAATCTGGAGTGTGTGGTTTTTTTGGGAGGAGTAGGGAGTGAGGGCCAGCAAAGTTAGGAAATCAAAGAATATTAAGGGATTCTGGGCACATTTTTAAGGCCAAGATACAGGAAATCAGTAACTAGGCCTGGGGTGGAGTTGAAGATTTCCTCACACAAGCAAGACATTCCAGTTATCAGACTGAGACTACAAAGTTAATACAGAACCAGCAGCAATGGTTCTTGATCCCAAGTAAGAAGCGAACAAGTCAAGGCTCTTGGAATTCTCCCAAGGACAGAGCTGGCCCATCTGGCCTGGGCTGAGCCCGTAGGCAGGAGTCAAGTAAACCGAGCAATAGAATTAAAAGAAATTAAGGGGCCCAGAGCCAGGAATGATATTGAGGCCTCAAATTCTCTGAGAACAGGTAAAAAAAAAAGTCTCTAATTACAGAGTCAATTGGCATAATCTCTCTTCCCTTTCCTAGTAACTTGATCAGTAGGTAGGTAGAAATAATGGCTCTAAGAAGCTATATCCCAATAGTGAAGATGTTGGTAATGGTTAAAGTAATAGCAGAAAAGTGAATTGTAATAGCAGTAATCATAATCATAATGCCTCTTTACATTTATTCATCACTTAACACCTTAAGAATAATTTTCAATGCATTATCTCATTTCATTGAGGAAAGCAAAGGAGGTATTATTAATTTTCTCAGGACATCAACAATATTAGTTGTATCATTTTAGTTATATTATGGCAGAAGAGGCTTCTGTGGGATTACCATCATTTGCAGCATTGTCTCCTAAAAAACATGTGACTCAAGCTGTAATTGGATCAGGATCTCTCTTCTCACTACAAACCGAGTGGTAAACATGAGACCCTCCACCTGGGCTACACCAGAAAGAGTTTATCCCCCAACTTGCCCAAGGAATGGAGCATTATTTTCAGTTGTCTGTGTGTCTCAGAAACATTATCACTAAAGCTTTTGAGCTTGTTCAGTTATTTTCAAAAGACTTCTTTTTAAAAAATGAGAAAGAGTAAATAAAATGCAATTATTAGAGTGCTGATAATAATTCACTGTAGTCATAGCAAGCAAAGCTAATGTTGAAATGGAGAGCCGACAAAGATGAAGCCACAGCAAAATGACCAGGTCTTTGATTCTTTTTCAGAATTCCTGCCTCATTTCTTCATATACCCTCAACTACATTTGAGACTTGGAAACAAATCGTAACAGCTATAAATGCTATTACCACTATTCAGATAAGACATGCTTAATATTAAAGTATAATCCAGGCACAAAAGTATAAGTATCATCAGAGGCAGTGGACATATTGCAAGTTGAAGGAAATATTGGATGATCATTTCTGTCTTATAGATGACAGAAGGCGGCTGAAAGATAAAAGGTATTCAAATGATTTAATTTATGCAAACCTCAATTAAAAATTTCTAGTGATCAAAATAACTATACAGTACATGAACTACACTATTCTATCTAATTTAAGTTTTCTCACTTCCTCTCCCATGCTCATTCCAGAAGAGCTGTTTAATACTTACTAGTCTAGCATTAAATGGATTCTATTCTTGAATTTTTGCAAAAGGGTTGGAGCTTTCACCCCACAAATAAAACCAAATAGTTATGAATTTAAAGAAAATTAGGTAACCATTAAATAAGGGTGAGGGCAATTACTGTGTTACAGGGTCACTCCTGCAAGAGAAGGGACAGCTGGACATTTTATCCTAGACCTAAGGAGGTGGGGAAAGGCCAGCACCAACAGTTTACCCTCTAGGTCGCCATCCGGCTTAGGACCAAACAGAACAACAGAGACTGGCAGGGCAGTCACTGTGTCCAGCCCCCAACTGGGCATTAGCTCTAGCCTGATGGACATTGGGTACAAAGTTTCACAGCATTCTTCTACTGCATGAATTCTTCCCTGTGCCAGAAGAATAAGGAAAAGATTCTGTCACAGTTGGTGCTAGGCTAACCTCAATTAAGGCACTGGTCCCATTTGGAAAAAAAGAGTTTAAATGAGACTATTCTCCTATTCTATAAACACCCAAAGTGTCCAGAACCCAAACCAAAACTGTAGGCAGCTGAAGGAAAGGATGAAAGGCAAGGGTAATGAGTTTGGCAGGAAAGAGAAAAGCAGGAATGGAAATCTTGACTCTCTTCACACCACACCACTATAAATCTGAAATACAGAGGGAGGGGGACTCATTAAGGATTAGTCACATATTTACATATTCCCGTTTTACTTAGTAACTGCTCTGAGGATATAGTAGTCAGCATGGCTTGGTGGCCAATGAGGAATATGAAAATAGGCATTCATCTTTAGAACCTGGGCAAACACAGCAACAGTCATGGGAGCTAAAAGAGCTAAAGACACCCAAATAATTCTCAAAACCTTTCCCTGAACACCCAAACCCATATCTTAGAGACCCAAACTGTCTATAAGATTTAGGTAAAATGTGAATGAACTATGTGAAAGAAACCAAAAATATCTCTACAAGCAATAATATTGGCTTTATTTTTTTTTCTCAAGTGTTAGAGATAGGGATGTAGGCTGGTTGAGCACTGTGTAATGTGATGTTATGAAAAGAAAAGGCCAGGGCAACCAGAAGCAACCTGAGCCTGGCTGCCACTAGGCTGCTTTCCATCCTCCTCTCCAAGGTACGAGGAGAGAGCTGCTCCTCCCCCTCTGAAGCCTCCACCCTTGGGACTGCAGTCCCTCCCCTTCACTAACCTCTAACAAATTGCCACACTGACCCGACATATACATACCCAGAAAGCTTCCCAGAGGTCAGGTCTGCTTCATCCTAGTGGTTAGAGATATCGGGAGAGAAACTATGTGCAGATTACATCTATCAAAGGTGTACATCCCTCACATGTAGGCAATTTCAGAGCTTTTGCAACCTGTCAGCCAACTCCTTCTGTCACAAGGTCCCAGAAAATCAGCCCTTCCTCCTTAAAACCACTTGAAGTAGTCGTGGCTCATTCTGGAGGTTCCCGGCTCAGCAGATCATTAAACCAGTCTCTCCTCAGCACCCAAGCCCACCCTCCACACTAACGTTTAACAAGCTGACTCCCTCTCCTCTCCTGCCTTCCTAGCACCAGCAGTGGAGCCTTCCCTAAAAATCCCTTCCTGCCCCTCCTTTAACTCTTTATTCTGAAGTTCTGCTCCATTTCTTAAACAGTTCCGTATTCTTTCACATTCATTCCACTCTCTCAGAGTTAACCACACAGGCCTTCCTATCATTACCTCTTTGAATTTTACACTTTCCAGGTCACATTTAGATTGTTAATTGCTCTTTCCCAGCCAGAGAGTACTCATATCTTCTTATGGATTCCCAAGCAGCACCTACCACATTTCCCCTCTATATAAAGATGCAAAGCTATTTTATTTAGCAAGTGTTGTATTTTGATTTATTTTTCCAAATAGCTGATTGATCCATCCAACCTTTCATGGAATTTTTCCTGGAACCAAAACTACACGTAAGAAAATGTTGCTAAGTATTCAGTCAGAGAGCAAGAAACAGGTGAAACTGTATAGCCTACACAGGAATCAAGTATCATGAACTTGATGATATTAAAATAGTCTACAGGTTTCTCCAGAAAGAGGCAACAATGAAATACTCTAAGTAGACATATAATTATACACTAAGAAGATTAAGTAATAAATAGCACAAATCAATCCTTAATGAACAGCTTACAAGGAATGCTTTTATACTGAGGAAACCCAAACATCATAGATTTGCAATGAGAGGTTTTTAATTCTGGATAAGAGCATAATTCAGAAAGCAACATTGATCAGCCTTAGAGAGACCAGAGTACATGGTTACCATAATGCCATCATTTTAGTCTTTTGGAAAATAAAACCTCTTAGTCAAATCATCTTGGAAAACAAATTTAGTATCACCCAATCAACCATTCTGAATTCCAATTATATTAGTCTTCATCAATAAGTCACAAAGGAGTGGTGATCACATCTTATGTATTCCTGTGTTCCTAGTTTCAAGGCAGTATCTGCAGTGAAAACCTAATAATATTTATTAAATCAGGCTGCAAAATGAGGTGACCGGATAAAATTATTTCTAAGTTTGTGCCCATTTTTAAATACTCTCAGAGCAATAGTGTAGAGTAAACTGTTGGCAAGAAACTTGGTGGAAGCTTATCCTATGCAAAATTAAACTTTCCATCAGCTTACTCATTATATATTATTACTTCTTACTATTATTATCACTAATTACAAAGAAAAAATGGTATTTATGATGGAGAGACCTGGTGGACACCACATTAACCAAGCAGTCAAACCTAGCATCTCCAATAACAGGTCACTCTGGCATTACCTGCCTACTAATGTGATGCAATAGGAAATGCACACCATCACTTATGGAGTACACGTGTCAAAACGGTTTAACCTGAGTATTAGTTATCTACTACTGCGTAACAAAGCCCCTACAACTTAGCGGCTTCTGTGCATCGTGCATTCAAACAGGGCACAACTGGGGCAGCTTATCTCTGCTCCAGTACATTTCAGGCCTCAGCTGGAAGAATTGCCAGCTGGGAGATGGAATCATCTGAAGGCCCGTTCACTCACATGCCTGGCTATCAGCTAAGACCTTAGCTGGGACAGTGGAACGTCTTCATATGGCCTGGGCTTCCTCACAATGTGATAGCTGGAAACAATTACAAACATCCCAAGAAAGAGGGAGCAAGTCTTAAGTCATGTAGCATTACTTCTACCTTACTTCATTGATAGACTGTCACAAGCTGTCAAAAGCCCTAACTCACCTTCAAGGCAAGGGAACGGAGACCTCACTCTCAGCAAGAGTGTCAGTCATGTTGTAAGTAAACAACATGTTATGGGCTAAATATATTAGTGCAGCAGTTTGCCAAAGACACGATCTGTCACAACCTGAATCCAATCATATGGAAACAGCCAATACAAATTCATAAAGTGGCACATTCAACAAGACAACTGGCCCGAACTCTTCAAAAGATCAATTTCATGAAAGACAAAAAAGAGTGGGTGGTGTCCTAGGTCTGTCCAAGAGAACTTTCAGTGGCAATAGAAATAATCTATATTTGTGCTACCCAACACAGGAGCCAGTAGTCACATATGGCTACTAAGTGATTGAAATGTGGCTAGTGTAACTCAGGAACTGAATTTTTACTTTTATTAAATTTTAATCAGGGGAGCATGTGTAGCTCAATGGTTGAGTGCCTGCTTCCTATATACAAGTTCCCAAGTTCAATCCCTGGTACCTCCTTAAAAAAAATTAATCAATTAAATTTAAATAGTCACATGTGGCTAGTGGCTACCATACTGGAGAGCACAAGTATAGGTTAAAAAATGCCTGTCCAATTATGCTGAGTGAAGCAAGCCAGACACAAAAGGACAAATACTGTATGAATGCGTTACTATGAACTAAATATATTGTGTAACATATTGTTTGATCCACAAAAAAAAAAAAAAAAAATTTATATGTATCCATTACATTTAATGGAGAAATGTATATATATATTCATCTGTGTTTACTTTTTAGTTTTTAATTGTTTATATTTTCGATTATTAAATGTACAAATAAAGTTAAGAGGAAAAAAAAAGATGCCTGTCCAAAGAGACAGGACAACAAAATGCAATGCATGCACCTTGATTGTATCTTACCTCAAACAAACATAAAATATATAATATACAATATTTCAAAAACTATGAGGGCATTTTAGCACAAATGGAGAAATCTGAAAATGACTATATATTCAATGAGTGAATCAGAATTAAAATGAGTATGACAATAGAAGAGTGGTTATATAGGAGAATGTCTTTGTTCTGAGTAGATATATAATCAGTAAGGAAGTACCTTGGTGTCTGCAGTTTATTACTTACTATCTAATGGTTTAGGAGAAAAAGAAGTATGCATGTGTGTATATGTATACAGAAAAAGAGAGAACATCTATATATACATTCATATATATACACATACATAATATACTTACCGAGATAGAGATTGAATTCGTATGTGGAAAATGCTTACAAGTGGTGAATTTAAGTATATATGGGTATTCATTGCACTAGCCATTCAACTTTTCCATAGTTTCAAAAATTTGTTTAATAAAAAGATGAGGGGGAATTAAATATCTTCCCTCTCTAATGCCTATTATACTTCTTATATAAACTGTGTAATCAAAATTAGCTTATGCTTTCAAAATATTTTATGACTCAGGATTTTATACCCCATAGGGTTTCTTTTGGATTTCATAGTAACCAAAAGAATGCTAATACACACCAAAAGTGTCCCCAACAAACATGTTTTTATTATGTGATAAGATTTTTTTTTTTAAGTACTGGGACCAGGGATTGAACCCAGGACCTCATATGCGGGAGACTGGCGTTCAACTACTGAGCCACATCGGCTCCCTTGAGTTGGGTCCCTCATCTGTTTGCTCGTTGTTTGCTCATTGTTTGCTTGTTTGTTTTTGCTTGTTATTTGCTCGTTGTCTGCTCATTGTTTTTGCTCATTGTCTGCTCATTGTTTTGGCTTGTTGTCTGATCATTACTTGCTTGTTTTCTTTAGGAGGCACTGGAATTCGCACCCAGGACCTCGCATGTGGGAGGCGGGCATGCAACTGCTTGAGCACAACTGCTCCCCCTGATTAGATTTTAAAAGGAACATCTATTAATTCAATTGGGAAGCAGAATTATTTCTTTCCAAAGTTATATCTTGCTTTTAATGTGGCAATTAGCTCTAGTTATACAATCTTGGTCTCATTCAACACAGAACTTATTTTATGCAAAGTGAAACATAACAATGAAGTACACTATTGTATTTAATATTTAACCATTAACAAAAATACCAGCATCAACAAATTAAACAATCCTTGGTCTCTCTTAAATTTCAGGAGAACACTAGAATTCCAATCGTTTTTTCACTATAATAATACGGTTAGATGTTTTGATATAAGGTATATATTATATTTTAAAACAGAAAAATAGGATTTTTTTCTTAAGAAGAATACAGACTATCTTCAGACCTGTATAGAAGGAAAAATGGGTGCATATGCTAATGATTTTTTTTTAATTTATTATTTTATTTTTTTAAAGATACTTCGATTACACGAATGTTACACAAAAAATATAGGGATTCCCATTTGCCCTGTTCCCCACATCTCCCACACCCTCCCACATAAACAACATCCTTCATTAGTGTGGCACATTCACTGTAATTGATAAACGCATCCTGGGGCATTGCCATTGAGAATGGACCATAGTTCACATTATAGTTTACATTCTCTCCCACACAATTCTGCAGGCCATGGGAAGATATATAATGGCATATATCTATCATTGCAATGCCATTCAGGACTACTGCCTATGCTAATGATTAATACTGATATCTGACTGGGTTGAAACACCAAACTTTCCAAGTTGATAATAAAAGCAAGGTAAGCCAATAAAATACGGGATACAAGATTTAACAATGCAAAAAGGATGGCACATCTGGATTAATTCCAAACTAAATGGAGAGACTATGCAGAAGTAGCCTGACTATTGCCTGAGTCTTCTGACAATGGATCTTTGGGGCACGAGAAAAAGAGGCAGGGGCAAGTTGACCCGCAAGACAGTTTACCATCCTGTACCACAGTGACTCTGCTGCCTTAACAACAAGGGACCTCGGCTCCTTCATGGAAAAGACCCAGAAATTCTCAACTTTAAATGGTGTTTGTAAAGGGAAATATGCTGCTCTCAACTAGATGACAAAATTAGAAGTTCTATCAACTGAAGCACGATAAACATGTTAAGATCATAAAAGCACATGATACATGGCACCTTCCTCCGTCACATTTCAGACTTGGATGAAATTGTAATGCAATTGTAATGCGTTCTAGGTTGGGACTTCAAAATCACAAATTCTAGACTCATTTCCATTCAGGACATACCTATGTCTGCTCCTCTTATTTATTTCCCCATAATATTTTACTAAAGTATACAAAAAGACAGTATTTATCCCCCAAGTAGATTTCTTGCTACTGTGGAAAAAAAAGCCATGATGTATTCATTTTTGTATTCATAACAATGCTCCGCACAGTATTTGTACATACTGTAGTATAAAAAATATTATATCAGATAAGTTCGATTCCCTGGATGAGAGATCAGTCAAGAGACAATCTGTTCCAGTCAACAAGGTTCCAAGCAAAAACAAATTATGAAATATCTCAGGATCGGCAGGAAAGAGGCAAATATCAGACAAAAGCTGTCAGGACCAAAGATTGATTTTATGCAAACAGCAAAAACTAACAAGTCTTTGAAGACCTCTACTGTCTATAAGGCTATGATTCTAAATCCCAAATAGTAAATTTTCTGGGGTTGGTGAAACTTCAACTAGGTAAAGTAATATCTGAACCTCAGAATCAAGAAATTATACATTCTCAATTTAACCCTTTGTAGTGACTATTCATGTCTGATGACAGCAATTCTGAGGAGCTAGACCCTAGGGAGAGGAATTTAGTTTGGACAATCGGGCTAAAATCCTGACTTCTTCTTCCTTTAAGTCTTATCTTGAGGTGGGAGCAAAAGGTCTCATACTTTCTAGGTATGAGGTTCTAATACAAGTAACTGCTTTCTACTCGATAAAAAAAGTATTATCTACAACCATTATAATTAAGCATCATCAATGTCAATTACAATATCACTTTTTAATGAGAGTAAACCTTTAATCATTTTCCATTAAATTATTTAATATTAACAATCAGAAACATCTTTTCTATAAACTGAAGTAAAGTCATATTTAATGCTTCCTATCATGTTATAATTAACCTTAAGAATCTTTCAAGTTATGGGATCAGAGCCAACTTAGAATTCCCAGTCAACTCAGGAAAAAGAAATAAGAAGCACATCCAACTTTTAGCATTTTAAAGTCTTTTCAATTTGCAAATCAAACTCACGTCAGCCAGACTTTCCTAAGCAAAAGTAACTGAAAAGAATACCTAACTAAAATAAAATAAGCTTTTTTCCAAAGATTAATGCCTAGTAGTTTGTTGCTTCACTTTAAAAGTTATAAGAATACAATAAACTGAAGACTACAAGTAAAAGTCCCATGCATAAATACTTACTTCCCAGGGGTGGGTCCTGATTCTATACTTGCATTTTATCAACTGCTGACTTTCACATCCTGCGTAAACAGATGTTAGAACAGTCAGATGTTATAGGAGTTGAAACAAAAGTTTCTTCTGGAGAGGAAGAGAGAAGGAAAAAACAAAAAACAAACAAACAAAAAAAAAAAAAAAAAAAAAGAAAGGATTAGAAAATTCCACCCTCCAATAGCCTTCAGTAAGGAAAAAGTTTGCTTTTGTTTTGTTTTGTTTGTATTATTAGAACAAAAATATAAGACACAAATTACTGGACAGAAGGAAGGTAAAATAAATCAAAAGAGGTCAACAAAACTGAAGAAACAAATTTCTTCAGAAAAGTGAAAGATGTATTATTAGTATTACAAAGAAGTGATTATCAAAAGTTTTACAAAGGCAATAATATTTTGGTTTAGATACATATCTACACTTGCAGAAAAGTTTTAACAGAGAAATGAATACTCTTCAATGACTTGTTCCAGTGTTTCAATAAGAAGTTGTTTAAAAAGAAAAAGAACGTGATGATGACCACAAGACCTGTCCTTCTAATTAAAATCAAAATGAAATTTTCACCCAAGCTGAGGCATGTGCAGTAAGACCACAGGGTCATTCAAACATCCTCTAACTTGATTCTCTGAAGCATTCAGTCATTACTATCAAAAGGTATCAGCCAAATTCTATATCTATAACATTTGCTCTAACTTTCAACACTAGGTCACATGTTCAGATATTCAGATTTAAACTTTTCACAAAGTCTACAAATAGCGATCTGTGATCTTTACACACATATATTGACAAAAGTAATGACAACAGCTAACATTCTGTGTAGGCCTGGCAAATAATAGTGTAGAACAAGAGGTCAAGAAATTGGATAATTGTTATATTTGACTCAAAAAATAACAGTTTGTTTATCTGGATATAGAGAACGTAAAGAATATTTTTTAAAATATAACCATGCTAAGTGAAGCATGCAAGATGAAAGAAGGATTGAAAGTTGAAATGCTAACACCACAAATCTCATTATGGAACATGCAAAAAAAGATTCATTTATTTCATCATTTAACAAACATTACTGACTTTAGCCTTACTTTTTTCACAGACTAGTTCCTATTGACATCTTATGAAAACTATTTTCCAATAGCATTTTATTCAAAAGACAAAACTTGCTTCTGTGCGTCACTATTGCAGGGTGGTGGGAATGTGAAGCATGGGGAAAATACAGTTAATGTAACATATGGAGTATAGTTAACAGCAATACTGTAATATTCTTGCATCAATGCCAAAGATGTACTGTATTAATAATAGGGGGTATGGGAAAAATATGCCAGATGTATGCTATGGACCACAGTTAGTGGTAACAGTCTGATGATATTATCTCATAATGTACAACAAATGTTCCAAAACAATGTGGTGTGTTGATGAAGTGTTGTTGTATGGGAATTCTAGACATGTGCATTATTGTTTTGTAAGTTTGCAACTTCTGTAATATAAATATATTAATTAGAAATTTTTATTTTGAAGGTTTCTGTTCTAAAGCCAAGACTTCCCACAAACTTATATAAGGTAGGCCTTAGACCATAAAAAGGAACTTTAATAACATTGTTAAATTCTATATTCTCCATATATTCAACTAAATGCCTATTTTTCCAATACAATATATATATAATGTTTAGACTCATTCACTTCCCCCAGCATTGACTATCTGTTCAAAACTGTGAAATGTCTTATCCTCTGCTAAACATGGTTGTTATATTTGGGAAATTGAAATGGCTGGTGGCTACAACTCTCCTTCAAGGAATACCTATCAAAATATACATTTGCCACTTGTAAGCCCTCTAGAAATCTATTTTCCCAATAGGATTTCCCAAAGTAAAACCATTTCAAGTGGAAAAATATATTATCAAATCATCTTTCCCTAAAGAATAAATCTAGATATTTTTCGGTTGTTATTTACAAATAAAGTTTTCCCCTCGGGTTAAGGTGACATAAAGAAATAGTAAATATCTTAAAAATTGGAATCATGCTACTCTATCACTGTCATTGAGAACTGACCTAAATTAAAATCAAGCACTCATAGATTACACAGTTGGAAAGATTCTTGGAAATATTCAATTTTTAAAAGACTGTTCTGGATTATATAATTAACTGTTGAATAATCCTAGAGAAAGTTAGAAGAATGGGATTTAAGAATGTTACGAGCAGAGACAGTAGAATATAGTTCAACAGCAATTAATACAATGTTGGGTAAGTATTAGTTGATGAGAAAGCCACTTCAAAAGTTGGGCTCTTGATACTTTAAGTCATAGAATTATCGGAAGCCAGGTTTTTTTTAAAGAGGGGAAAAAAGGAGTTTTCTGAATATAAATTTCAAGCAAATATAGAGATCATTTCCTTCCATTAGAGTGATGACTTAACTATACACAAAACCACACAGTGAAAAGCTTTTATTCGTAGACATTATAGATGAATGTGTAATACTAAACAATACTGATATTTGTCTCATGAAGTCATTTTAACAATGATACCAGGGAAAACTTGACACAATAGTGAGAAAAGACAAAAGGAGAAGATCTGGCACTCTCTGCAGGTTTCCAGGTTTCCACACCTTTTGATTCAGTAGGAAAGAAGAAAAAAGAAAAAAACTAAAATGTCCAAAACTATTTCTCAGACACACCTTATACTATAGTTTCAATATTTTATAGATGAAATTAAAATCACTTGAAGCCTTTAAAAATAAAATAAAAGTTAGCCACAACTACAGCTGTTGATAATTGCACTGGCCAACTGTCCTCTTACAAGATACGTTTAAATTCTTTGTGAAGCCAGATCCCCTTCCTTTTCCATGTGCCCTAAGTGAAATATAATCTACTACCCCATAAGAACTCACTTATGTTCCATTAACCAACGTTGTATGAACTAACCCTAAAGAAAAGGGCATGTGCTCTCTTTCCATAGAATAAGGCTGGCAAAAGAAATTGATGTGTGCTTTACAAAAAACACACAAAATAAGAGCCACGATCAGGCAAATGTCACAAAGTGTTCCTTTATCATTAACACAAAATAGCAACTTTACTTCAGTAAATTTTATCACAAAAGTCTCTCATTAAAACAAATGCCACACTTGGTGTGTCCATATAACAAGAACAAAAAAGAAATAAAAGGAAAATTGCATTTCATGGATATACTTAAGAGAATCATTGATAATTTTCAGTAAAATCAGCAAACTCTCATTATGGTTATTAATCAACTTCCAAAAGTGTAAACATATATGTACAAGGCACTATTGTTGCAAAATATTAGAATAAACCCATTGTAATCTTTTTTTTTTTCAGAAATAAGTATATATCTGGAAAGCAAAACATATTTTTCCTTTTTTTTTTTGTTATTAGAGAAGTTACAGGTTTACAGAAAAATAAGGCATAAAATACAGAGTTCCCATATACCACCCTATTATTATGCACACCTTGCATTAGTGTGGTACATTTGTTAGTAATGAATGAACATTTTTATAATTGTACTGTTAACTACAGTCCACGGTTTACTTCAGGGTTCAACTGTTTGTATTGTACAGTCCAGTGGATTTTTTAAAAATTTCATTCTAGTAACACATATACAACCTAAAATTTCCCCCTTTAACCACATTCAAATATATATATTCAGCGCTGTTACGTTCACAATGTTGTGCTACCATCACCACCATTACCAAAACTTTTCCATCATTCCAAATAGAAACTTTGTACAATTTAGGCATTAATTCCCCCTTATGTACCCATACCCCATCCCCTAGTAACCTATATTCTAGTTTCAGACTCTATAAATTTTCTTACTCGAATCATTTCATATCAGTAAGATCATACAATATTTATCCTTTTGTGTCTGGTTTATTTCACTCAACACGAGTTGCCGCATGCATTAAAACTTCTTTCCTTTCCACAGCTGAATAATATTCCAATGTGTGTATATACCACATTTTGTTATCCATTCATCAGTTGATGGACACTTGGGTGGCTTCCACTTTTTGGCTATTGTGAATAATGTATGAACATCAGTATGCAGATATCTATTCAAGTACCTGCTTTCCATTCTTCAAAACACATTTTAAGACTAACACATAAAATGCATTATGACTTAAAACTATTTTATTAAATAGTTTAAAATATCTAACATTAAAACATTTAAAATGTTTTAAATATCTAACATTATTAAATATCTAACATTAAAACATATTAAAATATCTAACATTAAAACATTTAAAATTATGATTTAAAATAAATTATTTCACATATATCATAATATTCAAGATTCTACTAAATTTCTCCCCAATGAACATCTCTGAATAATAACCACATTTTCAATCCTTTGTCTGACACTAGCATCCAACAGAATTTTTACAGAGCAAAATAAATTGAACACAATACAAAAATTTCCTGAGATTTCTGACTAAAGCCATGTTTTATCATTTTTCAAACATTTTTCACAGTTATACTTGTTTTACTCTTAGTAGCTGAATATTACTCAATTGTTCCAGTACCATAAATACTTGCAATTTTCATTGAATTTTATTCATCATAAAAAATCTGGATTAAGAATCAACTAATAAAAAGTACCCTAGCAAGCAATAATGAATCCAATTCATTTTAACAAAGAAAACTGTGCAAAATAAATTAGAAAAAGCCAAGAGAAGAATGGGTAACATTATTCATACTATTAAAATAGTCATAATTATAATGGAGTTTGGTAAAACAATGTGTTGAAGCATGACTTTTGAGGTCCTTTTCATGAGGGTTTGGTTAATGAAAGTCTAAGAAAGATTCCATTGCTTTACTCACAGGTTGGGTTTTTACACAAACCTTGAAAACTGTGCTCTAATGACAGGAATGGATAGAAAAGGAAAATGTATAATCCAAATACTCTCACCACTTTTGGCTTTTAATTTCACGAGATCAGTCTCTTCTTGGAGTAAGTTATAAAACACTTTAAGACAATGGTTTACTTATTAAATCTGTGAGATACTGAAGAGATTAATCACAGCCCACATTTAAAAGACTGCGAACTTGAAAAACAGGCATGGTTGCCAGAAGGTCTTACACTAAATAAACGAGTACATTCTGATAGTCTCCAAGACTAATTTTTTTCAGAGTATTTCAATTTAGGCTCAGCAAAAGCTGTGGCATGTAATAATTTTCCTTTTCAGATTGAAAGTTTCTATCTCATCATAGAAAGTGCAAGAAAAAGGTTCATTTAGTTCATCATTTAATAAGTATGTGCTGAGATTCTAGCACACACAAAAGCACCACGCTAGGCTTTGAGGCCTGTACAAAGGTAAAAATCAAATATGGAGCCTACCTTGGAGAAGCTTAACACCTGGTGTATTAGTCAGCCAAGGGGGTGCTGATGCAAAATACCAGAGATCTGTTGGCTTTTATAAAGGATATTTATTTGGGGTAGAAGCTTACAGTTACCAGGCCATAAAGCATAAGTTACTTCCCTCACCAAAGTCTGTTGCCACATGTTGGAGCAAGATGGCTGCCGACGTTCAGCCTTCCTCTTCCCCTTAAGGCTCCGTGGTCAGGCTCTCTAGGCTTTGTCTCTCTTCCTGGGGCTCAATTCTCTCTGGACTCAGCTGCTTTGTTCTCTCCACAAGGCCAGCTGCAGACTATTAGGCAAACAGCTCATCTCTTTTTCCAGGGGCCTTCTCTCCTTCCTCACGACCAAGCTCATCTGTGTGCTTACTTCCTGGGGCTCCAGCTCAAAAACTTCAAACTCCCTTCTCTGTGGTGCGGTTTCTCTGTGAATCCTCACCCACCAAGGGGGCGGTGATGCAACATCCTACTGACGTGGCCCAATCAAAGCCTTAATCATTATTTAATCAAGTAAAAGTAAAACCTCTGAATCCAATACACTCTAATATGCCCAGAGGAAAAGACCAGTTTACAAACATAATCCAACATTACTTTTTGGAATTCATCAATAATATCAAACTGCTACACCTGGTAATAGGTAAGATGTACACATAAATTACAGCACAGGATTGAAATATGTGCCAAAGTGTTCTAAGAAAACACATGGTGAGGGGAGGGGAAGAGAGGACAGCAGAAGGTATCAGAAAAGGCAGATGAACTGGACCTTGAATGATAGTTTAGACTTGCATATGCAGATAAAGCAAAGGGCATTTCAAGGAAAGAGAGGTGAGACACACTAAAGACAGAGAAATTGGAAAGACTTAAGTATGCAGGGAAAGTGAATAGTACTTGACTTTGGCTAATAAGTAATTTAAAGGAAAGGAAGTAGTGGGACTAAAGTTAAAATGAAAGGAAGCAATCAGATTGTGGAGGGCCTAAAATGAACTTTCTTCTGCTGGCAGTTTTTTAAGCAGTGGACTTACAAGATCTAAGCTCAGCTTTAGCAAGACTGATCGGGAAACAGTAATTAGAATGAACTGAAGTACGACTGAGGAAAATGTGGAGACCATTTAGGAGACAACAGTTTAAGAAAATGGTCATATGGCCCTAAACAGCAAGCACTAAGCAGAAGGGGCAAAGGCAAGGGATACCTTTCATGTAAAAGTCACAGAACTTGGCAACCAACTGGAGAGGGGTCAAAGATGTGCTCTTCTAATGGGTGAGAAATTCTCCCTAGAATTGAGCTATTTCTGACACTAATCCTTTCTGAAGGGTTATTTGTGGCAGCTTTGAGAACTAATTTCAAATTTCAAAAGAAAGGGAAAAAAAACATTTTGTATAATATAATCATGAAGCCAAAGATATCAAAAAAGAAGTTATCCCAAATTTCCTTCACTCTTTTGTTTTCTTCTTCTTTTTTTTTTTTTTTTTTAAGACTT
>JAQZBX010017627.1:21826-35486 GCA_029593785.1 Cabassous unicinctus | reverse complement strand
GCCTCCCATATGGTAAACGGGGGCTCTATCCACTGAGCCACACCCGCTTCCCTGTGGATGGTATTTTTTGCTCTAGTATTTGCTTTGTGACTTTGATTAACTCAATCAGTTTCTGCACCCTTTATCCCCAATCTTTGAGGTGCACATGAAAGAAATAAAGGTTCTGTGGAGAATATAGACAATAAATAGAAATGATTAATGACCTTTCTAGAGTGAAAGAGTTCTGATGACCCTACCCCCCAAAAAAGAAAACATAGTCAACTTTCAAACATGTACATGGAAAGTGGTAGAAAGAAAAGGAGATTCCTGTATAATGCTGAAATTGCAGGTAAAACTTGATTATTTCTGACCTTGGAAAATGTTTTTTAGGCTTGTATTCAAATAAATATCTGAAGTTCTGGAAATTCCCATTGCTTCAAGCAAAAGCAATGAAGCCCCTCTATGGAAAATTAAACTTGGGAAATAGTCCCTTCCAATGGAGTGGCATTTCCTGCCTGGGCCTGCTGGTCTATATTTCCCTGAAAGAAAGAGGGCTTAATTTAAATAAAGAATTTGTTAGACTTCCTGTTAGAATATGAAAGGGACCATAATCAAATGTTGACAATGACCTAATAAAAAATTAAGACAAAAGTTTTGATCTACGCAAAATTTAAGACAGTCTCTGCAGTGATATAAAGACTTTACTCCTAATTTTACTTTTTTAATCTTATTTTTTATTTTTTTTAGAGCAGTTGTAGGTTTATAGAAAAATTATGCAGAAAGTGTAGAGTTCCCATATATCCCCCACCCCCAACACACAACACTTTGCATTAATGTGGTATCTTTGTTACAATGATAAACAACATTATTATAATTATGCTATTAACTATAGTCCATAGTTTACATTACGGTTCACTCTTTGTGTTGTACAGGTCCATGGTTCTTTAAAAAAATTTTATTCTACTTCTTTTGCAATTCTAGTTTTGCAGATTCCTGCTATAGGAAAAATGGAGCTGTTCAGTGTATTTGTAAAGAAAACTATGCTGGACCCAACTGTGAAAGGTAATTTAATAAATTTCTCTATTTTTCGTGTGGGACAAAGGCAGCTTTCTGTTTTATGCACACACCAGCTCTGCCACACTCTCATTCAGTAGGTCTTCAAGTGTGTATTTAAGGGGTAGAGGTGGGAAACTATATTTCAGAACCCTTGGGGCGCTTTCCCCAAACCCCATGTATCCCAGATGCAGCTATAGCAATATGCTCCCTAGGAGTCAGGATAAAGGTACTGGGAAAGAGGAAATTGAACACGTGTATTTTGAAAAGACTCTCCAGATGGATCTGACAACACTCCCCTCTCCCTCCACCATTGAGAGCCAGTACTACAATTAATGTTTCCAAAAAGAAAAGATTTTTTTTAAAAAAGGAGTGAGGCTTCCTTGGTAAGCGAAAAGTGAATCTTCTATCAGTCAATAGAGCAATAGATTGAAAAAAAGCACTAACCTATTATTTAACCCATTCTTTATACCATCTTCTCCCCGAAAATTAATTAAATTCTACGAGGGTTTGGATTTTCTAAGCCACCGTTTGGTATTTACACACAAAACTCCTTTTTAAATCTCTCTGGGCTTTGCTCAAATGAGAGAGGCTTTGGCGACTAAGGCTGCAAGCCTTCCCAACGAACGATCTCCTGGGAACGCAGTTCCCATTCTCTCCACCTTGTCAGCTATTCACAGTTTTCTAAGATAAAGTGTCTTTTCCTAAAAGAGTCTCACAGTGAGGCCTTCTTATTGTTAACAGAAATATCATTGACGTTGTCCCCACCATTGTGTTTAGGCAGCTAAGTGATGTGTGGTGCCTGAAAACAGGGAAGACAGAGCCAGGAGATACTAATCAAACATCTGGTTGAACATCTGTAGTGTGCTGGCCTCAGCAACATACAGCTGCACCCACAAACTCAGGCTGGGCCTTAAAACTGGAGCTTAAATTAAGTGATCTCCCTTCTGAAGGAAACCTCCTCCATCTCTCAGAGAGTAGCTCTGGAGCTCTTAAAATGGCTGTAGTGTCTATGATACAAAGAAAATCTTTACACTCAGGTGGCATTATTACTATGATCATTACATGTGCAAAAATGTGGGTAAGTCTTTTGCTAAAGTGATTATGGATTTTCCCTACCCTCTCCCTTTTTTTTTTTAACTTTTTTGTTGTTGTTGTTTTTCTTTTATTTGTCTTTTTTTTTTTTTAACTTTAAGGACAGAGAGGACCCACATAATTGATCCAGAAGGAGGGACTGATATGGATTATCAAATTATCTTCTGGTGACTAATGTTGTGACACATTCATTCTATATTTCCTTCCTTAGGAACACAGGAGCACAAGGCACCTGATTTACTCCTGGTCTGACTCAGTGGGCACCTGAGAGGATTGTATATCAGCCATGGATGGAGATTTTTCTCCTCAGAGTCTGAGGTTTAAACTCAGTTCAGTCTCTTAACAATTGAGCATTGTTACCAACTCGTGAGCGTTCAATGGCTCCTGTGAGGAGGAGTCAATGACCTTAAACTGGTCCCTGCTGATCAAATGCAGGCCTTCCAAGAGGGGAAGTAACCTAGGCCCCGTACGGGCTCAGGCCTACAAAATAGCACCGGGGTGCAGAGAAGCACTCTGTCAGAACAGTGAGGGGGCCTGACATAGGGCAGCATGCCCACCTACACAGGGATTGTAGATGGTAAATCCCTGGCCCACGCTGGTGTTCATTGGACCTGCCATTGTGCATATAGGCTGGGTCGGACCTGGTGTTAATCCCAGACCTGGGAAGGACAGGCTTGAGGAAAGAGCTCTGGTTTGGGAAGTGGAAATAGAGCGATCAAAGGTCTGAGAGTTAGAGTTGGCCTGGCTGGGTCTGTATCCCAGCTCTGCTACTTTGTGATCCTGGGCAAGTTATCTGACCTCTCTAAATCCCAATTCCTGCATCTACAGGATGGAGAAAAGAAACTTCCTACGTCACAGCACGGCTGTGACGTAAATATGTAAATACGTAAATATGTAATGTGGCACCTGGCACTTACATGCTGGAAAAATTAACTGGTGATGGTACAAGTCAATATGGCCATTGCCCAATTTCTACCATGAGTGACTTGAACAAGTTGGCTCATTTTCCTGAATCTCAGATTTAGAAAGTATGACTTTGAACTAAATACTGCCTCTTACTGTTTCCTGCGTCCTAGTGGACCTCATCTCTCAGCCTCCTGGGATGAGGGCACATTTTGTAATTTTTCAGATGAGGGAACCAAAGCTGAGGGAGGCAATAGGACTCATCTGAGGTCACATCATGGCTAAGGGGATAACCAAGATTTGAACAGTTTGGCTTAAAAATCTGGGCTGTCTCCCTGTACCCATATTGCTTTTCCCAAATATCTTCTAAAGGGCCTTCTATTTCAAACTTTGACAATTTAGGAATTCAGTGAGTCTCTGTATGCAGGAGAACATGTATTGTTTGTTACTAGATTCCCTTTGATAGGAGGCTGCACCTGCAAAGGGAGGCAAAGCAAGCTCTCCTTCTAAGGCCTTTCATCCATACAGGGTCAGGGCCACTTCCAGCAACTTCCCCTGCTCTTTCTCATTCTCTCTTCTGTCCACCCTCCCTCATACCCTCCTCCTTTTAAAGGGAATATAGTGAGGTCTTTTATACAAAAAATAAAACTCGTAATCCAGGAGACTTTTCCTCAAAATGGAAATCACCACATCACATCTTCTCCATAAACAAACTCAAGCATATCACTGGAGGAGGTGGGCATACAAATATCAGGAGGGTCTCTTGGCCCCAAGAAACATGGAGGCCAGAGGAGAACAACCCTGGAAAACATTCATTACAAGGCAGACAAAAGTAAATGCCAAATAGAAGGACAAGCAAAGGCTAGTCAGGAGGCTAGAGAAAGGAGTGATCTCTTTCCCACGGAGGGGCTGGGTCATCCCAGAGGAGGTGGCCTTTTGATTTGTGTTTGACCCTGGGAATACACTAACAAGGTGTTTCTGTTGTGAGTTTAACAGCCAGGTTGTTAAGTTGTCTGAGATAAGCTTCATCTAATCTTATCCTTTGAATGCGTGTATGAACTCAGTCCTCACAAGAGCTTTTCATTTGTGTGGATATCTGTTTCAAACAAAAATAAAAATTAGTCCCAGCCAAGAACACTCTGGGTGCCTCTCTGCTTAGAGATCATTTCAAGCAGTGGTTCTCAAATCTGACTGTATGTGAACATCACCTGGAAACCTTTAGATTCCTGAGGCTCTCTCCACCTGTGTCCCACTGTAAAAGAACTGCTAGGGGCAAGGTGTGAGAATCTGAGATTTATCTTCCCACTGGGTTCTCACACAGGCAGACTTTTCCCTGCCTTGTGAGTTACTGCTCTTAATATAAAGAGCAGCCTGGAATCAAACCCCTGGGATCCTCAAAAGTATTTGTGGAGGTGCATAGGTTCTCAATACATTTTCTTCTTAATTTTGCATCTGATTGCAATGATAATCTTGGGAAAAAAACCTTAATTGAAACATGTCCTAGGCCTTCTAGACACCTAGGCCTTCCTAGGTACCACTTTATAGAGAGGGAGATCTGCTTCAAAACTAAGGAGAAAATAACAGGGCTGACTTTGTGTCAATGACATATTACCCACTATTGGAGGCTGAATTGCATTCAAGACAAACTGTAAAAACAGCGATTCCACAAAGGCAATGGGTCATCACACAACCCATGACAAGAAATGCACACTGAACTCAGAAGGACCTATACCACACTCATGCTGCAAGTGATCATTCAGTTGCAACAAAATAACATCATCCATATCCTCAAATTAATGCTGTTAAATTGAATTTGATTTCTTTTGTACTTTTGTCTGTTTTAATTGGAACCTTATACGTAAATTTCATATGCTCAGTCTATAAAATCTGTAGGGGTGTGAAGTTTGGACTGTGATTCCAGAGTTAACTTCTGAACCTACCACTAAAACATGTTCTTGAAACTCAGAGCAACTCAAAGTAGGTTTCCACTGTGACTGAGATCCTGACTTACTGAATAGAGAATTTGGTTGTTATCTTGTGGAAGATGAGGGGACAACCTAAAGAGATCAAATGCAGTGGAATAAAATGGAGAAAAGAAAGTAACAGGCACCTGGCCTCTGCTAACTTGAGCAAATCCCTTCTCCCCCAGACCTCAGGATTCCCGGCTGCGTATTGAGGTGGCAGATCTGAGTCCCATTTTGCTGGACCTGCAGCAAAGGAAAGAAACCCAATCCAGCCAGGTGGCCCACAGAGGAATAATTTGTGCTGGCCTGGGGACCAGAAGGCCTATAAATCTGAGGTTCAAAGACATGAGAAAGTGTGAATAACAGAACCCACTAAATATTTTTTCTTGGGGCATTTCTTGGCAGGTTGTACAATACTTTCACTCATCCTAATCTTTTTAATCAGCCTCGATTTCGCAAGTCCACAATATTCTGTGTAATTATGTTTAATTTATTTCCTGTTCTTTCAGAGCATGCACTGTGTATTTTTCCTCACCCTAGTTCCCCCCATGCCTTACATAAAACCAGCATGAATTGTCACTCGGTTGTATGAATTCACTCATCCATTTATAGCAGCAACAGTGTGGTCCAGGGTGGAGCAAAGACCTGGGACCTGTGAATCTGCCCTGTGAATTCCTAGCCAGGTGATGCTAGAAAACCAAGGTAACCCAGGCTTGCATGGCTTACCTGGTAGGTGGCTGTGGTAACTCAGTTTAGCTCACATGGGCCAAAGTGCATGCAAACTAGGAAGTGCGACCCAACAGAAGAACACAAAGACTGAAGATGCGCCATCATTACAACTACACAGAAAACGTGGAGACATAGGAACAAAGGCTGGCAGGATACACACAAAAGGCTCAACAGTGATTCTCTTAGGGGCCTGGGATTGTGGGTGTAGTTTCTTTCATTTCTCTATTTTTCAAATGTTCCAAATCATGATTCTCTTACTTTAAATGGAGACAGTTAAAAATGTAGCAGCATGATTTCTGCCCAAGTCTTGCTGATTTCTTTGGAAAGTGCTCCCTTCCTTTCCACTCCCAAGGCCACGCCTCGACCCAGGCACTCTGTGCCCCACCCGGGTCCCCCGTTCCAGCCAGCAGTCCATCCTGCACTCCTGTGCCAAAACTGGCTTCTTTCACCACCACCTCCCAAAACCTTCCCTGGCTCTCTCTTTCTCTCACACATCAAAACAAATTCCTCCACCTGACCTGAAATCCTGTTACGCTGTCGACCACACATTCCTTCCAGCCAAGCCCAGCAAGCCCCTTTGGCTCCAGTTAGCCGGTCTTCTCCACTAGCGAAGGGGCCACCACAGAGGAGCATCCGCAGGCAGCCAGCAAACGTGTAGCTTGGCCCATACAGTAGTCATAGGAAGTTTGACTCAATCTTTAAAAATTGAGATTTGACATAAAAATCCAAATTCCCAATTTTGTCTTAAAAAAATAGGAAGGTCTGGCAACACAGGTCCTTCATTCCCTCCAGGCTCTGCCGGCCCACGGGGGGCGCCTCTGTGGAAAGTGGAGAAAGGCATTTCTTCCTCCGAGCAGAGGCACAGCTTGGCAAGGCGAGCCAAGGCAGATGGATTTCAGCCTTCCCTCTCCAGCGCAGCCGGGATCTCTCGCCCAGGGCCCAGCTGGCATAGCCCTCGGCACCAGCTCTGCCCCACAATGAGTGCAATTAGGTACCTGGCTTCCGCAGACGTCCAGAAGAATGCAATCTGGACTCTGGTACTTTAAGCTCTGCCCACTGCTTTGAGTTCAGGCTGGTTTGGCTCACTCACAAGGCAGCCAGGAGCTTTGTGCTACCTGCTGCTTCATTCGCATGCAGATGAGAGCATGCCTTCCCAGGACCCTCAGACCTGAACCTCCGGGGACACACTGACTGAGTCATTCTTGAGCTAGTCCCTTTTGGCCAGAGGCATGCCAGGTACTGACTGGCTCAGACTCAGTTTACATGAACAATTCACTGTGGCAGGCTGGATGGCAATGTACTCCTAAGTTTCTCTCCATAAAGGTGTTAATAATATTTTGTCCCAGACATAAGCTGTACCCTAATGCACTTCCCATTGCAGTACACTTAGCATAGCAGGCCCACCCATCACATGCTAACCAGGCACCCCAGTCGTTGAGATGACCAAAAATGCAAACACTCCTGCATCTGGAGGCCTAACCAAACTGCAAGGCCTGGAACACAGAATTGTTTCCTTAAAGACAAGGTCCGGAAGATGGGAGAGTGGGAATGGATTCTGGGAAAGCCATCCATAAATATCCACTACACCTTTCTTCCAGGTAGGAAAGAAGATGAAAAGAAAGAAAAACTATGAATGCTAAGTTTTTAACATGTGATTTCACTTCAGATGTGCTCCTGGTTACTATGGAAACCCCTTACTGATTGGAAGCACCTGTAAGAAATGTGACTGCAGTGGGAATTCAGATCCCAACCTAATCTTTGAAGATTGTGATGAAGTCACTGGCCAGTGTAGGAATTGCTTACGCAACACCACCGGATTCAAGTGTGAACGCTGTGCCGCTGGCTACTATGGTGATGCCAGGATAGCCAAGAACTGTGCAGGTACAGTACTGTAAATCCAGCTGCCAGCCCACATGCACATGACCAGTACAGATCCTAGGTTAATGCTGAATTTAGATGAAGGATTTACTGTGGGAAAACATTGCTAGTGCCCTATAGCTCCTTCCAGGGTAATATCACATTTCGAAAATGTGCGTTCCATACTCACCAGGGATAGATATTTTTATCAAGGCTGCTAATATAACTTAGTTCACGGGTAGGATGAACTAGGAGACACTAACACAAATGAACTTTTGCTTATCATCTTATGTACTTCCAATTAGGAGCAAAAAAATTAATCAGACTTCCATGAATTACTTATCATTGACCAGAGGAATGGATGAAATCTTGCATGATTCAATTCGATTTTCTTATTCTGGAGGCTAAGTCCCTTCCCTTGCTTATGCTTGGTAATATTGACATTTCAGTGAAATGGATTAGCAAGTCAAGGGAACAAGTAAATCATCCCCCGTTTCCTCAAATTGTCAGAGTAAATATTTCAGGAATAGTTTTAAAAATCTTCTTGGTCAGACTTTGATGGAAATGTACAAATTTTATTCATGATTTCTCAAATCCATTTGCCACTTAGAGTGAAGCTCTTCAAAAGCAAAGTTAAATTGCTTTCCTCAAGGAGTAATGGTAGACCAAGATTGAATATTTCTTACTCTTATGTGATTTTGAGGGGACAAAGGGGGAAAGAAGAGATATCTTGCTCTTATGGCATGGTTCTACAGGAAACTCACTGAAACAGATTCCCATTCGAAAAGATATTAAAAAATAAAGAGTTTAAAATTGGCAAGGAAACACACATGACCCACAGAAGCCAGAATATAAGTAAGCATGCCTATAAGAAAGCAATGTTCACAGGGGTGTAACGTCAAAGAGGGAAGTGGGAGGACACCATCAAACTAAAAAGAGAGAAAGCAGTCATCAAAAAGAGGTTTTGATGCCCTGCTTCTCAAAACCTTTACTAAACTTATAGCTACAAGATGTAGATCACGCTTAAAAGAAGTTAATGTTAGATGCAATAAAGCACAATCTTGCTGAATTGTTTAATAAATCTGCGTTTTGTGGAACATTAAACAGCTTAAATGTAATAAATGTATGCCCCCTTGAAGCTAATTTTTTATGATTATTCTGGAAAGACAAATAAGTGGTAGGGGAAAATGCACAATTGTATTCCAGCTTATTGCTAGCATAGATAGCTTAGAAATTCCTTTTTAAATATTACAAATGAAGTTCTACTTGGAAACAGTGGGAAATGGACAGTCTAATGATGTTAGGGTTTTATTTTAGTTTTTAGAAAGGCATTATTGAAAATAATCAGATTAATTGTGGGCTCTCTGGCCTAGAAAATTTAGAAAATTTGTGTAGATATGTTCCTAATTCTTTCCATGATATTATTCCTAGCTGTCCCACTGATAGCTATAAATTCCCAATAAGGATGCAGAGGTTTGGAATCTGTCTTACCAAGGGTCAAACACTGTGGGAGCCAAGAATCGCTCTGGGACCTCCTCCCTCACTCCTCTGTACTCACCCCCTCACACCTGGCAAAGATCAACCCTGGAGTTGGATTAACGTGGAGAATCAGTCTGCGATGAAAGGATGGCTTTCAGTTAAATGATGGACTCCATGATCATTTAGTACCTTGTGAAATTTTCCAGGATCTTTTTGGACTAAAGCAGTTGCTAGGTCAAGTCAGAATCCCAAAGAGTTGGGAGAGGAATCCTAGAGAATTTAGATTCTCTTTTGCCCCAGGGTGACCTTTGAAAATTTCACTGGGCTAGGACTTAATTGGATGAGGGCCTAATCTCTATATCATAGATTCCACACCTTTTTAAGGAAGAATGTAATTAATCCCCCTTGAACAATTATACACTTAGAACCAGTATTTCTAGAGACCTTAGAAACATTGCCATATTTTAAGCGTTAAGAAATGAATCTCTAATTTCTTGCTTTTGTTTCCCACAGAATGCAACTGTGGGGGAGGCCCGTGTGACAGTGTAACCGGAGAATGCTTGGAAGAAAGTTTTGAACCCCCTACAGGCATGGACTGCCCAACCATAAGTAAAAATAACACTACACGATTGACTAACCCCACTTTCTCTAATGTACCGCAGGTGTGGGATTAAGAGGAGCTATGCGATTTCCCTCTCTCTCTCTAGAGGCTGCCTGAGTCCACCCCTGGCTTTAACCTTGTCTGTGCCTCAACCAACTGGACCCTGAACAAAAGACACTTGGTGGCCCAGTAGATTTCAGTAGGCAACTAGGTGGTCTACATTTAAATAGCTCCATTTTAGAAAACATATTTTATCAAGTCTTTGAGTTCAGCATCTTACCTAGTGGGTAAAGGCATCATTAGAAACATAATTCCTAAGAACAGAGCTCATTGTAGCTTCTTTTTTTAATAGTACCTCTGAAGGTCCTTGGATAATATGAGGTACCGACAATTCTTTACAACACCTGGGGAAACTGAGATACCAAGAGACTTGAGTGACTTTTCCCAAATCACTCCAAATCTGAAGTGGAATCAGAAATAAAATATTCAGGCCTTATGAAATGGACCTACCTTCTCTATTTCCTGAATTTCTCTGTCACTCATGATAAATCATGAGCAGTTATATGAGAAACAAAACTTGCTGTTTAAAGACTATTTTAATATTTGGCACACTCTCTCTCAAACAAAATGATCTTGGCCTCTCAGCCCCTCTGGGTATAAGAGATTAATATTACCAATAAATTCAAGAAAACCTTCACATCTTAGAAGATGGCAAAGGATGGGAAGCATGAGCAGGGCAAAATTTACACACTGCCAGAATGGGTGGTCACCTAGGCAAGGTCATTTTAAGGACACCGAGGTGTCAGCATCTCCCTCAGCAGCCTGCTGTGCTTATTCCCTTGAGAGAGCATACAAGAAAGATGAGTTAAACTTCCTATAACAAATTAACATATTAACAACCATTAACACTTTAGTCTCCATTTATTAGTTCTCTAGAAGAGAGCACAGTCAGAGGGAAAGAGATTGCAAACAGGCAAGTTTCACCCAGTGGTCAAGACAGTTTTCAAAGCAAGGTGTGCTGTCTTTTGAGTGTGTCACAAGGAGGTACTGGATCCAGGGTGGGCAGGGGGTGACAGTGGTCAGAGGAACTCAGATGTGAAAGGCAGGGAGCCCTGAAATCCTGGGAACTGCCTCACACATGCCGGGTGCAACCCAGCCTTTGGCACCATCTTCAGCTATCAGGGAGCAATATTCACACACAGTGATGCCCCAAAGAGCTGCTTCTGCTGAGATATTCATCCAGACAGAAGGTTTGCCCGTGGAGAACCTGAGCCATCCCTGGGGTGAGGTAAGGGCTTGTTGCTGAGGAAAGCTAATAGGAAAGGGCCCAGCAAGTAGCCGTCTTCACCAGCTGGTGGCAAGCGAAAGACAAAAGCTTGACATGAATAGAATCATCCCCGAACTCTTCCCCCACTCAAGAAAAGTGGTTATGTAACCACTGACTACAGTCATTTTACTCATTATTGTAATGGTTACTTTAGCTTAGTTCCAGTCCTTTACATGATATTGTAGTTGTTTATGTGTGTTGTCATAATGGTTATTTCAGCCTAGTTCCATTCCTTTCCATGATACTATAGTTGTTTATACTTGTTGTTGTAATGGTTACCTTGGCTTGGTTCCATTCCTTTACTTAATATTGTAGTTGTTATCTGTTAACTGAGTGATTTGTAACACTGCTAGGTAACAATGCCACCTTCCCTTGTTTGAATCCCATAAAACCGTAAACTCTTTAGACTCAGGGAGACAGATTTGAGTCAGGGGCTCCTGTCTCCATGCCAGTCAAACTTGAATTAAAGCTCTTTTTTCTCTCGAAATCCTGATGTCATGGCATTGACTTCTGTGTGCATCGGGCAACAAGCCCTTGTTTGGTAAGAGTTAGGGTTTTTTCTTACCCACCAATCTCTCTGATGGCTTGTCCTTTTGTGCTTCCTTCCTCATTCAGTTTAGCTCTTCGTGTTAACTTATTTTCCTTTTGCATGTGTCGTTTGTTTTTTGTTAAGTTTTAAGCAGGGACAATTTGGCTCATCTTAGGTTCCACTCCCTCTTTGAGACTAAGGACTCATTCTGTGGTCCATAACAGCTCCTCGGGAAATAAAAATAATATTGACCAAGGAAGTGCACATTGAACATTCATGAGTTACGTATTTAAGTGGCATATTCCAGGCTGACTTTTGGATTTGAAGAAACAACATTCCATTTTACCTCCAGGCTGTGATAAGTGCATCTGGGATCTGACTGATGACCTGCGGTTAGCAGCGCTCTCAATTGAAGAAAGCAAATCCGGTCTGTTGAGTGTGTCATCAGGTGTCGCGGCGCAGAGACATGTCAATGAAATCAACTCCACCATCTACCTCCTCAAAGTATGTAGTCATGTTGTGCTTTCAGCTATATTTTCATTCTGGTTTCATAGAGTCACTGGTAGTAACTCCTTCTATGTCCTTTTAGTATCTGAGTCCTGTGGTTGTATTATTACAGATTGGCAGACCTAGGGAATTACGAAAAGTTGATTATAACCATGACCTTTAGCCTACACCAAGAGCTGCTATCTATAAATGACGTTATAAGGAAAATGAAATGACTAAAAGACTAATATCTGCATACAAAATAATTGAAGGACAAGAAATAATCTTGTTTTTTGATGAAGCAGTAACATTAGTTATTCAAGAAATTGCCACAAACATACATCATTATTGTATAAGTTTTCTAGGGCTAATGTAATAAATTGCCACAAACTGGATGCCTTAAAACAACAGGAATTTATTCTTTCACAGTTCTGGGGACTAGAAGTCCAAAATCAGGTGTCAGCAGGGCCATGCTCCCTTCCAGGACTCCAGGCTAGAATCCTTCCTTGCCTCTTCTAGCTTCTGGTGGTGGCCACAACCCTGGGTATTCTTTGGCTTGTGGCAGCATAACGCCAATCTCCACCTTCATCTTCACATGGTCTTCTTCTCTGTGTGTCTCTGGATGTCCCTCTTCTTATAAGGACATCAATCATTGGATTTAGGGTCCCCCATAATCCAGCATGAAGCCATCTCAACTTAATTACTCTGCAAAGACACTATTTCCAAATAATGTCACATTCTGAGGTTCCAAGTGAACATGAATTTGGGGGGACATATTCATTAGAGGAGTTTCTTAAAAAAACTTTCCTTTCTTCTCTCTCTCTCCACACCCCTCTCTAATTCACACACACACACACCCCACACACACATTCACATAATCTGTTTCTCCTCATAGGTCTAGTGGATAATACCTAATACATAAGTTAAAGGAAGGCAACACTCATAAACAGTAGACATAGCTGTGCTTATACATCTGTGCCTTAAGAAGTGCCTGCTATCCCAGTCATGGGCTTCTATCACACCTAACAAAATGTTTTCAGAACAATAATAATTAGCTGAAAGGACAATAGAATTAATAGCAGCACTTTTTTTTTCTTTGTTCATCAATTTAGTACAGTGATTAAGAGCACAGCTTTGAAACCAGAGTACTTGCATCTAAGCCCTAGCTCTGACACTTAATAGCTGTGTGATATAGGGGAATTACTTAACTGCTTTATTCTCTTTTTTCCTTACCTGGTAAATGAGGATAATAAATATACTTATTCTTTTGGTTGTTGAGAGAATTCAATGAGTTGAATATGTAAAGCAATTAGAATAGTACCCTGCACAGGAAGTGTTCATTATTGCTACTTACTCTATTTTTTGAAGGTGCAAATGGCATCCACAGCAATTGTTCAAATATGCAAAATGTAAACCAAAACAAAAGTCATAAAATTGTAGAGCTGGGTGGAATCTTGGTTGTCCCGGCCCGCGGGACAAATCAACGGCGGCGACGAGCTATTCAGCGAAGGAATGAGACTAGACACGGACAAAACAAAAACTGTGCTCTTTATTCTGCTAACATGGCTTCTCTGCGGCTTCTTCCGCTGAGCGGGTTACAATCAGCTCTTTTATAAGCAGGGAAAGGGGAGGGAAAAGGGAAGTGCCTTAAGGTTTAG
>JAQZBX010017627.1:0-21726 GCA_029593785.1 Cabassous unicinctus | reverse complement strand
TGCGCGCGGGAACCGCGCGCGGGAATTTTGTGGCGCGAACTTAGGAAGAAGGAGAAGGAGAAGACAAAGAAAGAGAAGGTAGAGACGGCCATGATAGTTATATTCATACAACATCGCCCCCAACACTTGGTGAGCATTCCGTTCCAAACTCAGCATAACTTCAAGATAGGTATTGTCTTAGTTTGCTAGGGCTGCCATAAAAAAATAACACAAACTGGGTGGCTTAAAACAGCAGAAATGTCTTGTCTCACTGGAAGCTCGAAGTCTGAAATCAGCATGTCAGGAGAGCCACGCTTCCTTCAAAGTCTGTAGGGAAGTACTGTTCATGCCTCTCTCCTGGCTTCCAGCAGGGGCTCACTGGCAGTCCAAGGTGTTGTCTGCCTCAGCTATCACATGGCATTCTCTCCTGTGTCTGCCTGTCTGTGCCAGAATTTCCTCTTCCGATCAGGGTACCAGTCATATTGGATTAAGGACCCACTCTACTCCAGTATGACTTCTTTTTAACTTGCCTAATTCCAGCTGCAATGACCCTATTAACAAATACGGTCATTTTCTTAGGTACTGGGGGTGATAATTTCAACATCTCCTTTTGGGGGACACAATTCAGTCCATATAATCAATATAGCTGACATAAAGTCAGTGCCAAGATTGAAGTTCTTACTCTAAAAGGAATCCAAGGAAAGCTACATTTGGGCTAGTTCCTCAAAAATGGAAAAGAAAGGAGTAAGTGATATGAAATCACAACAAAAAGAGGAAAGTGAATTTCTAACCTCCATTTTCATTGATCTTGGTGGGTTGATCAGCTACTCCAACGTCTGCCAAAATGGAACTTTCAAAGCTTAGACGCCTGGGGCCACCACCAACCCATACTCTGCCATTGTGCCCCTTTCCCCTGGCCAACGCAGTCCTGGGCCAGGTCCTGGCCTGAGAAGAGCTTGATGGAACTTCAGGCCCTGCAGAAATTCCATCAAGCAGAACCAATCTTCACACCCACCTGCAGTAACCTGCAGACCCTACTATTTTGAGGACAGAGGCTCTTACTCCACTCTGAGTCTTCTTGCACTGCAAAAGATTTATGTATATTTTTAAAACCTGGTGGGCACATCTGATCATTGTCAAAACACATTTTTCCACAGACAAAATTGTCAGAAAGAGAAAACCAGTATGTGCTAAGAAAAATACAGATCAACAATGCTGAGAACACAATGAAAAGTCTTCTCTCTGACATGGAGGAATTAGCTGAAAAGGTATGTGTTTAGTTTCTGGGATCACCTTCAGAGAAAGGATCTAGCTGTGTAAGCCTGGCTCATCACAAATACCTGAGGCTTAACATGACCCAGTAAACAGGCAGTGACCCATGTGCCTTAAAATAACTCAAGGCAAGATCTGTGGAGAAATTTAACGTTCTCTTTCACTGCTGTCTCCTTCATTTTTTATTGGTTTCCTTGGAAAAAAATGTTTATGGGGAACTTTAAATATTTTTGCTGCTTGTTAATATGGTTGATATGTTTCAGCTAAGATAGTCATTTTTTTTGGCCCTAGCATTTTATGATTAAGAGCTGTAGAGGACCTAGAAATAAACTTTATTATATACTATATAGAATTTAAATGTTTGCTAAAGGACACATTCAATAATAAAAGGAAAGAAAAGGAATTGTGTTGAGAAAGCAATTTTGCAGTTTGTCAGGACAAATAAATCAGCTAGACTCTCACTTTACTCCATATACAAAAATAAAATCCAGATAGACTAAAGAGTTGAGTATAAATTTCAAATCTTGGAAAAACCACAAGAAAATAGAACTAAATGAGTATTATGCTTGGAAGACTATAACAGTGCATATAAATATGATATGAGGAATTACAATGGAAACAATAATAGATTTGACAAGGTAAAATTTCAAATACTCAGTGATAAAAGAAAAAGTTCATGCAATTTAGGATCTCACAACTTTACTGGGTGATTCATGAGTCAGGCAGCATCCCGTTCAGAAAGTAGAAGGGAGATCTGCCAAAGCAGTGGAAAGGGGAAGTTCATACAGAGCAAACACAGAAGCCAGTGAGGAAATGTTCTGTTTGGCTGGCATTAAGTTTCCATGTTACACAGGAGGGCTCTTACAAAATGGGGGGCACATATACATTGATTAGTATGGTAGACTTGTCCATTCTGATCTCTCCTGATCTGAAACTAGTTTTATTCACCAGGTGTTGCATATCGGCAACCCTGTACTGTGTGTTCCATTGTTCCATTTGCTCAGAAAACCCCTGCAGGTCAATTTTTTAAATATATTTCTTTTTTTTAAACAGTTTTATTCATGTACAATAGAATCCACCCAAAGTGTACAATCAGTGGCTCTCAGTATAATCACAGAGTTGTACACTCATCAGCCAATCAATTTTAGAACATTTTCATTGTTCCAAAAAGAAAAACCCAAACCCCTTATACCCCCATTTTATTGACAGCATTGGTGTGGTACCTTTGTTAGTCAGTTTTTTTGTCTTCTGAAAAAGCCCTTCTCAGAAGGGGTCTTCTCCCAGCAACGCCCAATGCAGGTGGCCATTTTATTTTACTCAACACCAGTAAAACAACTAAGTAAATGAAAAGGCCAACTAGAGAGAGAAAATAGTCAAGGTAAATATGACTTGTAAAGACTTTTACAAATTGACAAGAAAAACATGAAAACATTAGCAGAGTCAATGTGAGATGCTAATACACTCTACAAGAGCCTAATGGACCTACGTTAAACCATAGACTATAGTTAATAGTACAATTATAAAAATGTGCTTTCATCAATTGTAACCAATGTTCCACACCAATGCAAGGTGTTAATAATAGGGTGATGTATGGGAATCCTGTATTTTATGGATGATTGTTCTGTAAACTCACAACTTCTCTAATAAAGAAAAAAAAAAAGAGCCTAATGGAAAAATATCCATCCTCCATACTACTAAAAAAATATACAAACTACATCACAAGTAACTATATTTATGATGCTAAAATGGCCAATGCATTTTTTTTTTTTTCATGATAATGCACCACTAAGACTGACCTGAGCATTCTGAAATTGCTGCTTTCAGACATTGGTGTTTGCCATCATTGTCAAAATTCTTTTCAAAACAATTCTCATTTTCTAACAAAAATCAAGGTTAAAATAACTCTGATACTTTTAACTTCGGACCACTTAAATGTTTAAGAAATTAAGCTTCTAAAAATATAAATTACTCTGAGTCCACATATGAAAATTGTGTTCCTATTGTGTCCATTATATCCAATGGTGCATATGAATCCTACTACTAGAGATTGGAGCGCTGTAAAATCTCTTAAGTTTCAAAGGAAATACAAAGAAAGAAATCTTTGTGAAAACTAATAGTTATTTCATTACGGTATCATGGCAGAACCTGCCAAAGGTGTCTCAAGTTCTTGAGGAAATGTTTTCACCAAGATTAGCTCCTCCCACAGCTCAGACTGGGAATTCCTGATACTTTTGTTGTACAATATCTCCCACTTCTAATATAAGTGAAATGAAGCCATTCATAGAGAGGAAATAATGCAAGTTTGAAGGTGACATCACAGTAGAAAAGCCTCCTGGGCAACAAAGCCAGGGATTGATGGTAAAGCTACTAGGAACTCTCACCTGGCTGTTTGCACTGACTCTTATTGAAAATACTTCCTCTGGCCACAACCAACAACCTGATGGTAAGAGAACCTGATGAAACACTTCAAACCAAATGCTCAGAGCTGGTCTTAATGACTTCTCAAGCATCCTTCAAACCCTTAGTCTAGAAGTCCATGGTTGATTTTTAGAAGGATTTAAGGAAAGCTTTGCCTTAGACTTCAATCAAGAAGTTAACTGATATTTGGCTGTAAGAAGAGCAAAGGACCTCATTGTAGAATCCCACAGAGATAAAAATCACAGTAATGTTGTCTCTTGAACTTGACAAGTATTATCTCTGTTTGAAAAGTACTTGTCACATAGATCTCATGTAACCCAAATCTCACAAGATACATTAACCTAAAGTTACCCGTTTTGCACCAACCTCCGTACCCAAAGCCTCCAGCCCTCTCTTGAAAAGTCCTATGGTCCTTTCCCACCACCTACCTTTGAGAACCCCCTAAATAATGCCCATGCACCTGTGTTCACAAAAAAACACTGCTCTAAAGAACCTCATGTTGCCACTGCTGAAAATGCCTCTGATGAAAATGCCAAAGACCATGTCAAGAGTCCTCTCTCCCGTGTTCCTGAAGCCACCATGCTCAAGGTCAGAGCAGCATTGGGCTACAAGGTGAGGTGGAAATTGTGGCCATCTCCCAATCTCAATGCAACCTGTTGTCACCTGATTCTCAGTGCCTTGTGATTCCTCAAATCAAAGAGCCCAGTCTCCAAGGGGCTGGCTCAAGAAGGTGCCTCACCTCCACTTCTCCATCTTCTCCACCTTCTCCATCTTCTCCACCTCTGCTCTCCTCCCTCCTCTGTCACCCACAGTAAAAGCTCCTTGTATATTGTCTTAGTTTGCCAAAGGCTGCCAGTGCAAAAGTACCTGAAATGGGTTGGCTTTTTACCCTAAGGTAAAAACTTACAGTTCTGAGGCTGTGAAAATGTCCAAAATCAAGGCATCATCAAAGATAGTATTTCACCAAAATTTGGCTGCTGGTAGATCCTGGAGTCCTGCCACATGGCAAGACAAAATGGCGACTCTCCAACTGGGTCTCTGCCTTTTTCTCAGGCCACTTTCTCCTCAAGCTCACCTGTGGGCGATCAAGCACATGGCTCATTTCTTCAGCTTTGAGCTGCTCCATGGGTTAGCCTCTCAAGGGCTCCTTTCTGTGCCTCTGTGCCTCTATGCTCCACTGATTCCAGCCTCTGGCCTCTTTCTCTGCCTCTCAGGGTTTCATTTTGCCTCTCTTTCAGCTGTAGATGATCCTGGATTCCTCTTTCACACGGCAGGGTAAAAATGGCAGCTCTCTTTCTCTGTGTGTTTTTGCTTTCCGTTCTCAGTTTATGTAAGGTCCAACCAAGAGGTTGGAATCCTAACCTAGGTCATGCCTCACTGACGTGGTCCAATCCAGGGCCCTAAAGAGATCTAATCAAGGTCCCTTAACCAAATCTAATGCAAAGGGTCTCGTACCCAGAGAAATGGATTTGTTCTAAGAACATGATCTTTTCTGGGATTCACAAAAAACTTCTGTCACACTTATCAACTCATGCAAAGAGATTCTCAGGACACTTCAAAACTATCTGAGGCCCATCACTGGTCCTGCCAATAAAGTGGGATGAAAATAAGCATATGTTTCAATTCCATAAGCGTTACTGAATACCTGGTAGATATCAGTTACTGTGCTAGGGATACAGACGTGAGCACAACAAGGCTCCTGCCTTCAAGGAGCTCATAGTAAAGTAGGGAAGACAGAAATGTAAAAATAAAAATAACTATAGCTCAGCATTCAATAATACAGACATAATACAAGCTAAAGAAGTAACTCTACAGAAGAAACAGTTAATTCATCAGGTGTACATTAGGGAAGGCTTCTCAGAGAAGATGCTGCTTGAACTGTGTATTGAAAAATGACTGGGAGTTTACTAAGTACTTCCAAGCAAGGGAAAAGTACTACCAGAGCACAGTAACATGGTATGTTCTTGGGACTAGAAGAACGTTAGCCTTGGCCTTGCAGAAGATTAATTGGAAGGTGAGGAACTGGAGATGATGCTAAAGTTCTCAGAAGCCAGTCATAAAGAACTTTTTCCGCCATGCTCAGGAATGCAGGCTTCATCCTGCAGACTTTGGAAGTCATTTACCTGATCAGATATGCATTTCAGACACATTCCTCTACAGTATGGATGAAAGACTGATGAGTAAAGACTCTGAGGTCAAGGACACCAGTTAGGAAACTGATGCAGTAGTCTAGGCAAGAAGATGATTGACTGCTACCTTGCCTTCATTTGAAAAGGATCCGCAGAGAGCGGAGATGGACTGAGACTATGGTAACAGGATGAGGAGGGAGGACAGAGTGGCAAGTGGAATCAAAAATATTTGGTGACCACTTGGCTGTAAGGGGTGGCAAGGAAGGAAACTTTGGCTTGGAAAAATTGATGACTAAGACTAAAAATAAAGACTGAATTACTGTGAACATTTTAAGAATGTGTATCTGTGGAAATTCCTATAAAAGAGATATGAATCTGTAGCTCAGAGGAGAGATCAGAGCAGGAAAGGTACTTGAAAGTCAATAAAAGCGCCCCAGTTTAAACAATAAATTACATGACCAGGTGTTGGTTATCATCCTCACTTAATCTGGTTGCTTTTTTAAATTATTATTTTCAGTATACTACTCTTTATTCATTGTATTACAAAAAGTTCTTGCCATTTTTTATATCAAATATGCTCAAGGAGAATTCACTGTTGAGGTAAGTAATTAATTCATGTATAATATAAATCATCTCCTGGTTAACAGTTGAAAGATAAGTTTTCAATTTCAACTTTTCATAAAGCAAGGCACAGCTGTTTCACCATGTGCCCTTATCATTATTTTTCTTCCATAAGCAAAATTACAGAAAAAAATGAAGCATACAGATAAGTCACCACTGTATATTGCATCTGATAATTTTACAATTTAAAGTTACAGATGTTCCTCCTTGTCTGAATCTTTTATTAAAAATATAGATAAATTAAATAGATAAGGGTATGGCTATGACTATCGATTTAGAGATAAAGATGAGAGAGAGAGAGAGAGAGAGAGATGGGTTGCAGCACCCTCTGGTGTTTGTCAAGAAAAACAGGCTTTCTTAAAAGTATGACATCCTCCATTTTCTTTCATCACTTCAGTTTCTGTATAAAAAATTAAATAAATGAACATAGTGATAACAAGGGGCCTTTTCTCTTGAGGGACAAAGCCAAAGTAAAAACTGAGCATTGTATTTTGCAAATAAAACCCAACTTAAACTAGATAAAAATTCAACTTGCTAAAAAATTTAAAATATTTAAAATATTTGTGTGCATATTTTTTTAAAGAGGGGAGAGGTGACATCAATAAAATGACCACAAATATGACTTCTCAGGAAAGCCTTAGAACATGCCAAGAGGAAGACTGGCTTTAGAGGAAGGAATGCAAGGACTCATAACACAATTTTGGGGAGCGGGTGTAGCTCAGTGATTGAGCGCCTGCTTCCCATGTACGAGGTCCGGGTTCAATCCCCAGTACCTCCTAAAACACACATTCAGGCAGTGTTCATTCGGAGAGCCCACAGTTTAGTGAAGAGACTGGTAACCCCACAGCCACTGCACAAGCTGCTTCACAGCTCCATGGCACTACTTTGCATAGAGCTACTTAATAGACTGGCAGGATAAAAAGCCTCCGGGGCATATGTTTGCTATGATACCATTTCTACATTCTCTTCCCTAAAGTATCTTACAGGGCTGCTTGCTTGGGTTAGACCTGGGAAGTGTTCGAATATTGCAGGTAAAAAATCATGGCATAATCCTCTAAGTAGTCTGCTGGATGAAGAGAGAAAAGTTTGAAACAGATCCCTGGTCCTAGTTCCAGAGGAAGCAGAGTAATCCTCATGTGCATACTGGGAGCATGTATGTCTGGCCCAATCAGTCTGGTGGTGGCCTGAGGGAATCACTGTGTCAGAACTTACCCTGCATGTAGAAGGTGGCTTACCAAGATCTCCTACAAATGCTGGGGAGAGCAGTCAAGTTGGCTGCCTGGGGCAAAGGATTGCTGGCTGTGGGACATTCAGTAGTGCAGTGCCCAGACCTATGAGGAAACTTTCTTAGGGAAGACAGGGCATTTGTAACCGTGTAAACTGGAAAATTCTAGGACCACATGAACATGCCCAAGACAAGACGCATGTGCAGAAAGCATCAGGGAGGACCCTATACTTTAACCTGAAACTATATGCTAAATTAATTGTTGGATAAGCTCTGAAGGAGAACACTTGCACAGGACAATCTGCAAAGACCAGGAAAGGTGTTTTCCCTTTTCCTTCCTCACCATCTCCTCCTCCTCCTCCTCATTATTATTATTATTGTTATTAGCTACTGGCATTCAAGGAAAGCTCTGTCTTAACACTAGCTGGATATAAAACTTAAGGAACAGATGCCTTAGAACCTAATTCCAGCAATAACACATTTAAATATCAAAATGGTATCAAAAAACATTACAAAACATACAAAAAAACAGAAAGTGAAGGCCCAGGCAAAGGAGAAAATTAAGACTTTAGAAACCATTCATGAGGAGAGCCAGACCTGGAACATAGCAGGCAGATAGATAGATAGATAGATAGATAGATAGATAGATAGATAGATAGATAGATAGATCGATCAATAGAGATGATAGGTAGAATGATATGGCAAATGTAGCCGAATGTTAAATTTGGTGGATCTGGGTATCTGGGAAGGTAGGGTTATATTAGAGTTCTCTGTATAGGGTTTGTATCATTTTTGTAACTGTAAGTTTGAACGTATTTTAAAATAAAGTTATACTAATTCAAAAGGTAAATGAGCATATGAAAGATAATTGGTGCAGATGGTACTGTGACCAATGGCATAAAGAAAGCATCTGATGTTGGCGCATCCTGTGATTCTGTAACTAGTATCACGTCAGCCTTCACACATGATTTCTGGGAACATTTTATATGTTAATAGCATTTTCACATGTCAGGAAAATTTATATTTATCGAATACATTATGCTCTCCTCACCCCCCGTATCCTTTCTCGTAAATTTAATCTAGTGTTTATATGAATTATTTGTAGGAAAACCAAGCCTCAAGAAAAGACAAGCTGGTTCAGAAAGAAACCATGGATACCATTAACCACGCAACTCAGCTTGTCGAGCAGGCCCACAATATGAGGGATAAAATCCAAGGTAAATAAATTCCCTTCTGGCTTGGCTTAAGGTCACGGAACAATCTTGTTATTAGCAATAACTTAAAAAATGGCTACTTGGCCAGGAACTGTTGTTAGAGTATGACAGATTTCATTTTGTAGAAGATCTTCATTTCAAGCTTATTTGCCTGGGATTTCTGAGCACTTGTCCCTCGTCACTATCTGTTGATTTTCAAGAATAAATCTACAGTCGTTGCCTTTTCAGACATTTCACAGAAGTGGAATGCCAGATTACCTTTCCAGCAGAGGAAATTACATGCTCTAGTGCTTCTAAAACACGAGAGTTTTGTAGGAGTTACACGTTTTCCTCAGTTGTTTGCAGAGAAAACATTGCCTTTGGTGAGTGGCAGTAAATTGTTGGCTGATCCAAACTATCACACGCTGTTTCTTTGATGCTCTTTAGAAAGGACCAGGCAGGCAACCTGCTCCAGGTCCCCAAATCAGAAGAAAGGAGGGAGTTGGGGTGGGCTGTGTGAGATTCCTTTGCCCTAAAGCACGGTGGCAGATTTTGCCCTACCTCTTGAAGGTTTACTCATTCTTCGTGATCTGACTTCTGATAAGTACAGGCTGTATCTTGAAGACTATCTTAATAACGTACTGACAGCTGGCCTTCAATTCACTGACAGAAAACAGGCGATTTCATATGTTCTAAGAAAAAGACAAATTCCTTGGGTTTGAGTCTGCAAAGATAGAGTATTTGTGTGTTTCCATAGCTTTTATTATCCTGTATATTACAGGCTGGATGATAACACCAAGTGCATCTCGGGGCACAAAGACAGGGACCCAGAGTGGGAGATTTGTATCTTTACACCAAGATATCAGGAGCTTATTACAGACAAAGGGATATAGTGTGCCAAGATTAATCATTTATCACATTTCCTTAGGTGTCTATAATGCATAATAAAAACAGATGACATGCCTTTCAAACGCTCCACTCTCCCATCTCCACTACGTCATGCTTTTGCATTTATGATAAAATGTTCTTTCCCTAGATATAGCACCTTAGGCTTCCTATTGCTTTGTGCAAAAGATAATACTGAACCTAGAAGATTAGCTGACCTCAACCAACTAAAAATAATTAAATGCCTCTTTAAGCAGCAAATAAAGCCAGCACCCTAGTAAGCCATTTAGAGTAAATAATTCACTTTTGCTGTTATAACCCAAATTTTTTTCCTGAGGTCTTTCATTTGCAAAGAATCTGAATTTTATTTGATCCTTTAAGCATAAGTGATGATGAAAAAAAAAAACAAATATAAATGGGAAACAATAATTTCCACCAGTTTTTAACTTTTAAAAATAATATATGAACTGTCTCCAAACCAAAGGTAAAAATGTTTTTATCTACTTTTCTTTTTTCTAATCTATACCAGACATGGCTAAAATAAAACAGATTAAATTTTATATATAATATTTGCATCAAAATGTCAAAGAATTAAGCATTGCAACTGCTAGAGCTGAGGAAATAATATTTAGTTTGTTTCAGGAGTTAACATTTTAGACCTTACTTGAAAAGTGTATGCTTAATCCCTACATGTTGTTTTTAGCATATCTTAATTTATCTATAACTTTCTCAGTAATACTTATAGCATTAAAAACCACTCCCCCCATTCATCACCCTTCCTTTGGAATTCAAGAGGTTCTACAGTATGTGTGGTGGGCCATTCCTTATTCCCAACCATCTTTAAAATAACTGCTGGTGACCTTCAAGCTATTATCCATATGAAATACAACCTCTTGTTTCAATATGATTTATGTGACATCAATGTTTGTTTACCCATCTTGTCTATGGCCAACTCCGTAGATCATAAGTGAAGCAAAGACAAACAATTTCATTTATGCCAGGAAGATAAGATGCTTCTTCCCATAGCTGCCATAGAACAAGATGGCAAATAAATATCTTTCTTCTGTTAATATCAAGTAGGAAGAAGGAGTCAGAGAACGATCCCAGTCATTTAATCACCCCAAGCCTCAGTGGTCCCTTGCAGTTCTAAATTCTAGAACCTACTTTGGAAGTAGGGTTCAAATGATCCACAAGTCAAAATGGCCCAATCTTGACAAGCAGACATAACGTAGAAGGCAAGTAATCATTGCCGAAAAACTCATAAGTATTTATGATAAAAATGAACATGATCCTGTAACAAATCCCTATTTACATCTAGTCTGTAAAACAACCTGAAAGACCCATTTGAACAACTATCAACATGCTCTCATTTTGGTTTAGAGCTTTGGCCAAACCCTTGGCTAATATTAAATTAATACCTGACAGGAGAGATCTTAGAACATTTTCTCCAAGTTCAATATTTTATATAGAAAGTTGATCAAAGACCCTAGATTTGTTTGCCTTAACTATTAAAGCTGTCAAATCATTGAAGTGCTCAGATGTGTATGAAAGCAGGATGGACTTTGTATTTGTCCTATTCCCATTCCCATTCCATGGGAAACAGACAAGAGTGGGTACCTTGGTTTTCCTTCTCTCAGGAATATGTGATGAACTCCGTTGCCAGCACCAGTATTCATAGTATGAACACCAGTCACCGTCTTTGAATAAGCCCCTCTTTCTGTTTCAGGGTCAGCCTTGCCCTCTGCCCACCCCCTTCCCTCCCTGTCTTCATTGGCATCACTGTCAAATGTCTGCTTAGCAGTCTGGGCTGTCTTCTTTCACTATATTCTTCCTTTCAGAGATCAACAACAAGATGCTCTATTACGGGGTGGAGCAGGCACTTAACCCAGAAGAAATCTCTGAGAAGCTGATGTTGGCACAGGAGATGCTTGAGGAGATTAGACGCCGACAACCGTTCCTCAGCCAGCGCGAGCTTGTGGATGAAGAGGCAGATGAAGCCCATGAATGTAGGTGCATTCAGCTTCCAGCCCACCCACCTCAGGTCTGCTTTGTTTGTTCATTCCAGGGGAGGACACAGAGTCTACAGCTAACATTTGGTCAAAGCCACCGACGACAATATTCAGGGCTCTTTAGAACTTACGCATGGCCTCTGGGAAGCATTCAGGACAACCTGACTATATGACCAAGATTTTTAGATCCAAGTCCAACCTTGAGCCCTTGGAGATCAACTGAGATTCCACAAGGAATCTACAGAACTTTCACTCCTGTGGGGAAGAAGTAGGGAATTAACAGATGATGAAAAATTTATAAAACATGGGAAAGGGCTGAAGAGAACCAATTCCCAGAACGGCAATAAGAGAAATGTATTAAAAAGTCAGAGAGGTTACAAGGCTAGCAGCATTCATATTTCAAGGACTGTGGATGACTTTTAATTTAGGTTTTCATATTTCAGTTGAGCAAACTTGTTTTGATTTCCTTTGTACATCAGTATGCTGCCTTCAGTAGGAAACTTGCAATTTCTTACTGTTTTTCAACTTTCCTTGGAGTTTTGGTTTTCGTGGGGACGGTGGTTCTTGGGTTTGGTTTTGTTTACTTTTTATTACAATCTATTCTCCTATGGATATTAATGAGAAACCCCTTGGGAAAAGCTCAGGAGGACATGTATGTTGGCCCAGGGTCAGGAGGACTGGGAGATGAGCTGTGTTCATTCTGCAGAAGCCCCAGGGGACCAGGAATGAGGATGAAGGGATAGTGTGGACAGGCCTGAGGACAGGGGCAGATCAACCTGGGACCAGCATAAGAAAATGACCACAGTGTGTGAGAAGAGATGCCTCTCAGAACCCAGCCAGGGACTTCGTGCGGTGACGGGAAATTCCCTAATCCAAGGGTTCTTTCCTGGGGTCCAGGTGGCTTGTAATCTTGAAGAAGAAACAAATTAAATCTTTATTTTTACTAACCTTCAATTTAATTTTGACATTTCCTTTAATGTAAAAGGTGGGCATCAAACCACAGTGATCTTATTGAACTTATGACTTGGTCACAGTGTTGGTTATCAATTACTGTCTAACAAGTCACCAAAAACATATTAGTTTAAAATAATCACAAATATTTATTTGTTCATGATTTCACAGCTTGGCAATTTGAATTGGGCTCAACCTGAGCAGCTCAGCTCACGAACATGTTGGGGGCCTTAGCTGGGATGACTGGGTCTCCCTCTGCATGGGGTTTTACCCTCAAGGAGGCTGGCCCAGGCTTGTTCAGACGTGAGCAGGCTTCCAAGAGGGCAGTAATGGAAGCTCCAAGGTCTCTTGACACCTAAGCTTAGAATACAACAATGTCACTTCCTCTCAATTCTATTGGTCAAGAGCAGCCCAGATTCAAAGTGTGGGGAAATAGGCTCTAGCTATTGATGGGAGGAGTCACAAAGAATGTGTGGCCTTTTTTAATCAACATAATCAACAAAAGAAATCACAGATTTGCATGTCATATTTTAGCTGTTGCTGATTTCCCACAACATTGTTTAAACTTATCGATAATATAAAATTATGGTAGTTATTAGATCTTGTTATTGAATACATTAGTAAAGAAGCACATATCATTATATTACCAAATTGGTTTTAAAAAATATATATTGGTCTTCTTTTTAATCTATATATTTTATTTTGTGCATTTTAAAATACATTGTGATAAAGAGTCTGTAGACGTCACTGGATTGCAAAGGGGTCCATGGCACAAAGAGCGTTAAAAACAACTGCACGAAGTCATTTTCCTGCAATTCTCACTATCAACTTATGTTAATAATTATTATGGATACTCTAGAAGAGACTATTCTTGTCATAAAGGTATATTAGGGCATCAACCGTGTAAAGTCTTAACAAAAAGAACCAAAGAAGCATCTCAGGCTTTCTCCCATTTCTGAGTCAGGATGAGGCTGACAGGGCTGGAGCGCTGATGACACCGCCAGATGCTTGCAAGCTCCTTGCCTATTTTGGAATTTAACAAGTCTGCCCTGGGGAAATAGTTCCAGTCACATCACTGCCTTAGCCACCTTCAGCCTAGTGGATGCATTTCCAACCACTTTCTTTACTCAGCTGTGAACACTGTCTTCTACTCACCAGTGTTAAAAGAAATTTCCAAACCTCAACAAGGCAGACTGATATTCCCTGAAGAAAAACAAGAAGTAGGGTACATAGTCGGTGCATGTGCTTTGGAGCAGTTTAAGAATATCATATCATTGCCATTAAACCTTCTTTCCACCCCAACTAGTGGTTTGGGTTTGACCTAATGGAGCTAACTAAAAATAGTTGCCTGGAGATAATACAGAAAATGCATTATTATGAACATCTTTTATTACTGACAAGATAATTTGGGGGAAGCGGATGTGGCTCAAGTGATTGGGCTCCTGTCTACCGTGTGGGAGGGGCCTCCTGGTGAAGGGAAGCTGGCCCGCGCCCGCACGGAGAGCTGGCATAGCAAGATGACGCAACAAAGGGAGACAAGCAGACACAGAGGAGCACGCAGTGGGTGGACACAGAGAGCAGACAGCAAGCACGAGTGGCAAGGGGGGAGGGAATAAATAAATAAATCTTAAAAAAAAAAAAAAAAGATAATTTGGGCTATTTTTAACAGTGAAAACTAGAGCACAGACAAGTCCTCTTTATAAGGTAAAATTATAGTAATTTGGCTAATAATAAGCATAGTATAATGACATGGTTTTCACATAAAGCATAATCATCTCAATGGGAAAACTAACCAAACCTTTCTTCTAGCTGACTATGGTCCAGGGACTCCCCAGGCCTACAAAATAGCATTTTTTTTTTTACTTCAAAAATAGAACATAGGTTATTTTTGTGAAAAACAGCTTCAATCTCCATTACTTGAGAAGGCGTGGCCTGACGAGTTTACAACTTTGCTAAATGCTGGATTGAATGGGAGGAGACAAGAAGCCCAGACTGAGTTTCTGTCCCCATTTCTTCCCAGTGCTGAGCCAGGCTGAAAGTTGGCAGCGGCTGCACAACGATACCCGCTCGCTGTTTCCTGTCGTCCTGGAGCAGCTGGACGACTACCACGCTAAGTTGTCAGACCTCCAGGAATCACTTGACCAGGCGCTTAATCATGTCAGGGATGCTGATGACATGAACAGGGCCACAGCAGCCAGGCAGCGGGACCACGAGGTACAGTGGGCATTTCTAAAGGCATTTCAGGCACAGACAAGGTAATATTACAGCAAGAAGGGCCAGTTGGTATAAAATTTTTAAACATCGGTACATTTTTTTGCTGCTGTAATTTGCTAATTTAAGTATGTGGACGTATAATCCAGTTGAAACTATTATTATTGTTTGGCTCTTATATTCATAAGCATGCAGTTGTTCTTGGTGCTCAAGTCTGGGTGGATGGATGAGTTGCTTTTGCAAGAGGGTGAGTGAGGCGTTATTCCTGTGAGTAACTGGTTTAATATTGAGAGCAGTAGAACACCAAAGCAGCTCAGGACCGTGTGCCTAGAAGGTTATAGGTGATGTCAGGAAAGCCATGCTAGGCAAATCAAGCAGCCTGGCTGGCCAGCAGCTGCAGTTTAGGGAGACTAATGCAAGCCAAGGCCATGCAAATGCGAAAAGGTGAGAGAAAATTCAAGATGTAACCTTAGCCTGCAAAGACACTCATCACCGTGAGCCCGGGATTTGAGAACCAGTGCTGGCCACATGTCTGCTCCCTGCAACATGTGCTCTCAGAACAACCACCAGCTGGAGGGTCCCTTTCCTTCTGATAGGAAGACACGTGTGTGGGGGGGCATGTTTATAAAGAATAGCGTGAAAAAGCAACGTCAACAAATGGGAAATGACTATTTGCAAATTCATTAATTAGTTATGTTTATTTTTATTGTCAGTAACTCCAGATTAAACTAGGCTCTCTGCCCTGATTTTCAATCATCACCGTCTCTAAGAGTTGTTGTAAAGTTTCCTAAATAAAAGCAAATTACTCTCAATGCCACCAGTTTCTAATAGGAGCAAACCCTTACCAATATTTTTAGAATAATAGTGGTCAGAGCAGTACTCTTTGTAAGTTAAATGTGTGATTATCTTTCACAAGAAAATTATAACTCAAAATAATAATTTCTTCAAGATTTCAAGATAGCCACAGGGACTCATCCTTATCCTTGAATCTTCCCTTTTCCCCCACCCCCTTATCCAGTCAAGCACAGGATCTGCCAATTTTACCATCTGATTTTTTTTTTTTTTTTCTGTCTTCCCTCTTTTCCAATCTTCTACAACTTCTCTAGTTCTGGCCTTCATCATCTCTCAACCAAACAAGCCTCCTCCTCTCCTGCTTCAATTCCATTCCCTCCCAATCCATCCTCCCCACCCTGCCAGAGTGGTCCAGCTAAATCACAGTCTGACCACACCACCACTTGCTCTCTTTAAGACCCTTCAGTTCAGATGACTGCAGAACCTGGAAAACCTGTTGCTGCTATTGGTGTTTTTATGTAAATATATATATATATACATACATATATAATTTGAATTTTTGGAAACTTTAGCTGTGCTGTCAACTTTGGAAAAAGTATCCCAGTTTTACCGTGATGAGTAGGCATTGTACAGAAGTTAACAGCCATATTGGTCTAGAAACATTAAACTTAATTTTTTTTCCATTTGTACAGGAATAATACACTGTATTAAATATGTAAGGTCTTATCTAAATGGGTTTGATTACAGAAACTAATAAAGTATTCTCTAAATAATAATTTTAAAAGACCCTTCATTTTCCCCTTACCATCTAGAGCAGTGCTTTTGACTCTATATCTTGTGAACCATTTAGTGGGTCCTGAAATAAGTTTGAAGTGCTGTAACTAGCATTTTTTAAGTGAAAAATATAAAAAGATGGAAAAATTTTGGTAATGGATGGTGGTGATGGGAGCACAAGATGGTGAACATAAGTAACAGCACAGAAATATATACCTGAATGTGGTTAAAAGGGAAAATATTAGGTTGTATATATGCTACTAGAATAAAAAAAAATTTTTTAATCTGTGTAACTGCACAACACAAACAGTAAACTCTAAGTTAAACCATGGTCTATAATTAATAATAGTACAATTACAAATATGTGCTTTCATCAATTGTGACAAATGTACCTTACCGAGGCAAGGTATTAAAAATAGGGTGGTATATGGGAACCTGTATTTTATGCATGAAAAGAAAAGTAAATAGAATAAAAGGAAATAGACAACGAAATATCAAGGTGCATCACATACAGTAGGGCATGGTTTCAAAACACTTCTGTTTTTGTTATGTATGTGTACTGGATTGCAGTATATAATACATTTGTCATTGTGGGCCATGGTTAACAGCACTCAAAGGACACCCTCTTATAGGAGAGGCTATGCTCTTTCATATGGCATGTGGAACGTTCTCTGATCTGCCCCTCCTAGCCTCCTCAGCCTCACCTCTTGCCCTCCCTGCCTTACTCGCTCACTTCAGGCAGTAGCATACAACTCATAATCCCATCTGCCTGGAATGTGACTTCTTTCTCTTTTCTCCTTTCTCATCTAGCTAACCCCACTCATCCTTTAAGTCTTACCTCTCATGTCTCCTCCTCCAGGCAGCCCACTTCCCATCCCCAAGTTGCATCAGGGGCTCCTCTCCAGAGAGCCCATAATGCCTTGTGCCGAGTTCTGTTTCTGTATTGTGATTATCTGTTAATGAGCCTGACTACCCCACAAAACTAGAAGCTCCAAAAAGCCGGGTTATCATGTCTTATTCATCTTTGAATCCTCAGCACTTAGAACAATGCCTGGCACAAAGTAATAGCTCAGTAAATGTTGATTTAATGAAAACCTTTAAGGACTTTCCAATTCTGGATCCTATAGTTCTGTCAAATTGTGCCCAGGTTTATTGGAGACTGGTTGTCAGCTCTAAGCGATAAGTGAGTCTTCCCATCCAGAGATATTTAAACTCACACCACTAACCTGAATGATAACTTGCTCTGTCCCCAAGAGAGGAGTCAGAGCATTTAAGTAAGAGAATCCCTGCAATCACATACATTTCAGGGGTTCACAGCTGAAGACCGAGAACCCTCCCCGTTCAGTACAGAGGGCCCTGAAGGGAGAAATGGGCCTGTCACCCCTGACCGGTCCCAGCAGGATGAAGGAAACCAAGGGTCTGCAGGAGATCCCAGCCAGACCAGAACTGCCCCCTTAGCCACAGGAAGTAAGACTTGTTTACCAAGAAAAAAAGCGAGACCTATTACTGCTAGTAGTGGTAAACTGAACGTGGTTCCATTTCAGATTGTGAATTGTCAGTCTCACCAAAGTGCTTTGTCATCTTTGTAAAGATCTGTGCTAGAGAATGCAGGCACGTATGTTGTGGGGGTACTGATTTATTTTTAGGAATGGGTCCTTTGCAAAGCACTTAATGAGGAAGGGTAGTCCGTAACCAATAACCTGAGAACCACAGTATCCACTTAGGCACAGACCAGCTGATTCACTAATGGCTGATAAATTCCAGAGCTAGTGTCAGGACACCTTGACATTTGTAAATGTAATAAACACTGGACAATGTTACTCATATGAAGAGTGTCCAATTCCAAAAGTAAATGGCTGCCAAAATAGCTTTTAATGAAACTTTTCTCAGGCACACTTAAAAAAAAAAAAAAAGACCCTCATAAGGATACCAGGAATTTGGCATATTAATGACTCACACAGATGGTAGGTTTCCTTTCAGCTTTGCTAAACACACTTTTCTGCTGAGTACAAATGAACAGCATGAGCAGGATTCCAGGAAGAGAACAGCATGGCCTTGAGGTATTTTAAAGCCCTGCTCAGTCTCAGTTCTCCTTCCACTTCCTGACCTCCGGAGGTTGGCATTTGTCAAAGTTCCACCCCTTTTGCCCTTATCCCCTCCTACAGTGTCTTCACCCACTCTCACCACTTCAGTCCTGGAGAGGGATTGGTGGGTCTACATCTTCATCTGTAGCTGAACCCCACAGTGCAAATTTCATCTTGGTGACTCTCTGCAGGAATTGCCACATGGATGTGCCCCAACATTATCTGCTAAAATCAGCTCTTTCCTCCAAGTGCCCTTCCTAATTTCTCCGTTCTTGTTGGGCTAGGAATCAAAGCTTCACTCCCCCTTGTGACCACCAGGCTCTAAGTTGCCATCACATTGGTTCTGTGGGTGACTATTACTCTAGCCTTGTTGTCTCACATGTGGGCGGTCTCATCTGCCTCCTGACTTGACCCATGTCTTCTCTTCCCCCTTTAGATTACTGCCAGGCCAGATTTCCCGAGGTGTTTTTCTAACTGTATAAAAATATGTAATAAATCTTCATTTGCCTTCACTGGCTTCCAACTAAAGAAAGGTAAACTACCCAGCCATCCATGATCTGAGCCCACCGCCTATTCCACGGCTATTTCTTGACCGCCCTATAAAACCTGCCTCCCAGCTGATGGAACCATGCATTTTCCTTCTTGCTTTCCTTCACTCATGTGTCCTTTGCTCATCTCTCTTCATGTATGCCTAATTCTGTAGTGTTTTTAAGAAAGTAGATTAATAAATCCCTTCATAGAGTACCTCACCTACTCGCTCAGGTCCAGGGGTTCTTAAATTTTTGCAATGTTCCTTTTGAGAACTCAAGGAAAACTATGAGACGCACACATACACATGTACACCCCGTTCAGGAAAAAAGTGCACTTGTTCATACACACCAGGTTGTCATACAAGCTCAGGTAGGCCATCTTAACCCAGGTTAGGAACGCTACCTGCCAGAAGGGATCTCTTCTTCCCCTACACTGCTGTAGCTCTTGATTTTACCTCTGGGACAATCTACCTGGCCTCATGTTGATTCACAGGACTAATAACACAATACACATAAAATGGAGATTTTTTTAAACTTTATTTTTAAAGAAATTCTAGATTATGGAAAAGTTACATAAAAAATATAGGGGATTCCCATATACCAGGGGTTCTTAACCTTTTTTGTTCCACGGACCCCTCTGCCAGTTAGGTGAAAACCAGAACCCCTTACTAAGACCACACTATACTGTTTATTATTTAATAAATATATCACACCCATACTACCACGTCCCCACAAGAATAATGTTTTTTTTTTTAATTTCAATTCAAGCTCACAGACCCCTTGTTAAAAACCCCTGCCATATACCCTACCCCCTCCCCCTCTCATATATTCCCCTATTAATAACATCTTACATTAGTGTGGTACATTTGTTAAAATTGATCAACAGATATTGAAGCATTGCTACTAACCATGGTCTAAAGTTTACATTATGGTTTACACTTTACTGTATAGTTTTATAGGTTTTGACAAAATGTGTAATGGCCTGTATCTGCCATTGCAATAATATGCAGAACAATTCCAATGCCCTGAAAATTCCCTTTGTTCCAACTGTTCATCCCTCCCCCTCCACTCTGAACCTTTGGTAACCACTATCTTCATATCAATGTTACAAGTTCTTCCATTACTACAATAATAATGTCTACTTTTGTCCATGTATACTGGTTATTCTTAATTATAAATATTCATTTCATATAATTTGGACCTATTAGTATTCTTTGTATACGTTTCTATATTTAAATGTCATGAACTTTAATTTCTATCCACATGATTTAAACCTAATCTTTGATTTATACAGTAGTCTTTCCTATAACAAATTGGAATTTGACTCTGTGTTTTAGAAAGCAAACTTGAGTGTTTGAATTTCACATTTTACTATTAGATCTACAGCATGGTTTGGAAAAGAATAACACCAACTTTTCAGTCTTTATTTTGATACAAAATAAAAAATAACCCCATAGATTGATCACTTTGATGTGTACAAACAAGAGACACAACTAATAATTACAATATCTATTTCTTCATCCACTCCCAACTCGAAAGAGTAACAATTATAGAAAATTTTTTATCAGATGAATATAGGATTCTGTATTTGAAAAGTAGGTAAAATACTCTTTAGAAAGCACTGTTTAGGGATTGTTGTAAGCCAAACCTCTGATTCCCCTGGACTGTTTCTTTTTTTTTTTTCTTAAGGATCAGAAAACTTTTTTGCTTATGTGATGTGGATGATGAAGCATGCTGAATAGTGCTAATTATATCATTTTCATAATAATTAGTTTTCAAAATTTTTTATTCAAGTTGACCATCTTTCTATGGAACAAAATTGTTTCAAAGCTAATTATATTCATCTCTGTTTAATGCTATATATGATAAGTGGGGAAACCCTTTAACTTAAAGCATATCATTTTCTAACCACTACAAATAAGCTCATCACCCAGTGCTGTTAGTACATCCCTTTGAAGTTTGGCTGTGACTTCAGGGTATAAGCATATCTTCCCTTAAGGCAACCTGACACAAGAGCTTACAGAAGGGGTCATATCACAAATGCTGTAAAAGGGAAGATGCTCTCTTCCTTTACATTCTTTAACACACGTACTTTACATTGTTGCTTTTGTGTAGAGTAAGTGCCTTTCTTTAGTGGAGATAAGAAATTTTAACTCCAGATAGTCACGCTGTATTAGGCTTGATGGATATCGAGGGAAAATTGAGTTCTTTTAAAAATATTCTTGCGTTAAGGGGAGGTTCAAATGCAATTCTTTTCTGTCCGTAGAACTATGTCTTCTCCTGTGCTATTTGGAGAAGATGGCTCCATGCTTTCTTTCCACTAAAACAGGGAAGACTCCAGAGAATAAGAAAGGACATTGAGATGACTTAGAAAACTTTAAAGTATTTCCTTCTACAGCAGCACTTCTATAATTATTTCTACGATATTCTAGATTATGCTATAATTTATGTATGTATTTAAATTAATACAATTATTTCTAAAGTGACTTCAATTCATTGTTTAACTCAAATTATAAAATGAGTCTTACTTTTCCCTCCTAAAGTGTCATTCTTTTTTTGCTTTCAAACTCTGAACTCATTAGAAGTCCTATAATGAGGATACTATCCCTGCCTCGAGAATCCAAAAGCAAAGATAGAAATTAAACCATTTATA
>JAQZBX010017626.1:0-35383 GCA_029593785.1 Cabassous unicinctus | reverse complement strand
GGCTCCAAGGCAAACAATGGCGCAGCCCCACCTGGCCTGGAAGGGCTCTTGGGACACAGGGGACCAAATCTGTGAGTCAAAAGCTGAATCAGCCTTAGGCTGTGTCCCTCTCTCTCCTCTCTCCTGTGGAGTCCTCAACAATCAGTCTAGTCTAGAACAGAGGGAGATTACTAGGATCGAATTTCTCCAGTCCTCTGCCGGCTCCCAGGGCAAACCACTGTGTGGTCTCACCTGGCCTGGAAGGGCTCCTGGAACACAGCAGACCAAATTTGTAGGTCAGAAGCTGAGTCAGCCTTAGGGTGTGTCCCTCTCTCCTCCCTTTCCTGGGGTGGTAGATCCCTGGAGCCCCCTTTGTCTGTAGTCGCAGACCCAGAGGCCCGAGAATTCTAAAGAGTCTTTAGTGTGGGGGAGGGTGCCAGCAGCAGCAGCCTCCGCTGGTTACAACTCACGGTTCTGTCATCACAATTTCCCTCTTTTGTCCCACTCTCCTCTGGGTGGTGTGCAGCCTAGAAGATCTTTTTTTCGGGGCTGTTTCAGCCTGTCCTTTTAGCTATTTTTCTGTAGAAGAGATTCCCGTGTCATCTATTTGTTTGTTTTAAAGATTTAATTTTTTATCATCCCGCTCTCAGGTGCTCCTCTCCCGCTCAAGAGTGACCCACAGGGAAGCCTGACCTTTCCCCTCTGTCCAATGAGCCCCAACCCCAGCCCTGAGTCCTCTCTCGAGAGCCACAGGGGGCCCTGGAGGACAAGGGGGGCCTCTGGAGACAGGAGGAGGGCTGCTCCCGGAGGACACAGCTGCCCGGCCCTCCCCACTGCTGTTCTCCAGCACTCCTGACTGCAGAAGGGGCCTTAGCAATTCCCCAAGAGGGGGCCGTCGCTTCCATACCAAGGCCTTCCATACCAAGGCCGGAGCCACACCCCAAGGGCCTGTGGAGCTTCTGCCTGGGGGCTTGTGGGCTTGGGGCAGCTCCCACTGGTGGGGCAGCGCGGGGAGGGGCAGCCTGGCTTCCAGCACTCAATTCAGGCTCCAGGAGATGCCCTGGAAAACGCTGCTCATTTCCCATGCCCTCAGCACTCATTTCTGTCAGGAAAGCGAGACTGCTGGCTCCACGGGCAACCACACATTCCCACAGATGGACGTAGGCCAAGACCCCAGCTGCACCTACGCTTCTCCATAGGACACGGCCGAGCTGCCTCTCACCCCTCAGCACACAGCTCCTGCACTGCTGAGCCGGGGCTGAGGCCAGCTCCTGCAATCCAGTGCACTTTCAGGTCACTGCAGAAAGAGGGGTGCGCTTGCAGGCCCAGGCAGCTACACGGGGGTCAGGTCGGTGGCGAGGGGGTGAAGCTCTGCCCCTGCCAAAGTGCCCAGATGCACGGTTCCGCAGCAGCCTAGCCGCCTCAGCCTGGACAGAACCTTCCTCGGTCCTCAGCATGGAGCCCAGCACCCAGGAAGGCCCCTGCCCGCCCCTGCACCCCGAGTCCCTGCAGCTGCTGGCCGCCTGGGCCTGCCTGTGCTCTGTACTCTCCCCACCCAGTGGCTGCTGCTCCTTGGCTTCAAAGAGGCGCCCTCAGGAGGGCCCTCGACAGCTGTCCTTCCCTGGGGCTCTCCTTCAGTCCCAGGGGCCAGAGCATTCCCTCCCATCCTGCAGCCCTCCCTGACCAGTTTCATAATTCATTGTGAACATCCGTCTTTAACCTACTATGTGATTTCTATCACCATGTGTCTTCAAAATGGCAAGTTTCAGCACTGGACTAGAGTTGTTTTTTGAGTCTAATAATTTCAAGATGTTGAGATGAGCCGTGATTTTCTGAGCTGTAAAATGGATAGGGAAGAGTGACGCCTCTCCCATCCCTGGCTTGCTCAGAAGGCAGAAGGGGAGGCGGGATGCAGAGCTCCAGGCTGGGTCCCGGGTCTCCCTGATGCCCAGCCGCCTGCCAGGGCTGGGGCCTCGCGCAGCTTCCCAGCTGCTCGTCAGTCCCCTCGGGGGCATCAGGCCCCAGCAGGGTCGGACATGAAGCCAGACCATGACACATCACTGACCACATTCCACTGGCCCTTCGGATGCATCTCATTTCAGAGATGTTCAAATGGGAAAGCACCCGAAGGTCCCTGCACCTGGTACTTGGATAACACAAGCACCACGCTGGCTCCAACGGCTGACTGAGCTGGGGGGCGACCACAGCGCCCCTGCCCTGCCCGCCGGCTCAACGTGCACCGCTCTTCCCAGCAAGCTGTCTGCTGTGTCACAGCCATACCCCCAGCACCTGGGACAGTCCTGGGCACATGGCAGACTTCTGTTGATTAAATGAATGAATGAGCAAGAGGGCTGCCCAAGTAAAAGAAAAATAAAATTCAATTCCAGGCTATGAACAAATGAAGTTTAACTGTGAATTGGGAAAATAACTACATTAAAATAAAGAATAATAAAAGTTTGTTTGGTTTTAATTCAATGAGTCTTCAGCAGCAGTTAATAAAATCTATGCAAAATTTAATTGCTTTGATCTGTTTTCTAATATTAAATATTTACTACTTCTGCCTTTAAACTGTTTATTATTTTAAAACCTGTATCTGTCTCCAGCTTTAGCCCTATTGGCAGGTACTCTGTTTTCTGCACTGGTACTTTAAATATATTAACTGCTTCTCTGAAATAAGTAGAAATATTTCTTCAGTTTTCCCTTTTAAAAGAACCTACCTTAAGGAAGTTGCTATATTAAATAATTTTAAGGGGGGTTGCTAAATGGCCACTTATTTTTAAGAGGTTTTGGAGCACTGTAAGCAAACGAGAGACAAATTTCTGAAAGCATGGTTAATGCCTTTTCAAGTGGTACCATGTATCCTGAAGTGTTAAAAAGTCAAGTCACTAACGCCTGGAATTTGTATCAGAACAAGGGTGGGTGTGGGGCAGCCTGTGGCTGGCGGCTCTGGTTGTGTGCAAAGTGCTCGTGGCACGTGACTAAAATGGAAGCAACCCCCACCCCGTCACCCTATTTCACTGACAAATAAAAAACTGCCGCACAATGTAGTGAGGCTCCCAGGCAAGCCCCGGAGAACAAAGGCCAGGCAGCGCCTGCCCGGGCGTCCACCTGGGCACAGCCCCTCCAGTTAACGCCCACCCTCGTCCAGGGAAGCCATACGCAGAGCTACCAGAAGCTTCCCAACAATGTTTCCGGTAACCCCGCTTGTGTTTCTTATTAACAGTGCCCAAGAGGAAGGAGGGGTTCCCGTCGCTCCACAGCAACTGTACACAGACCAGCAGTCCCTTCTGGAACACGGACCTGAGCGCGGCCGCCTCCGGAAGCGCGGCAGCAGCAGCCTGGGGCCAGCCAGCCAGGTGTCCCACACGCACGCACGTGCACACGCGTCCACACACCAGCCCTGCCCACCGCGCACCCGGGGGACGAGCACTAGGCTGCTGTGAGCCACGGTCCCCCCAACACACAGCCCCTCGTCCAACTGCAGCAATGGGAAGCTGCCAGGCCTCAGGCATGACCAAGTCTTCCCTGACAGTTACCAGACAGGACTGCGTAAATGCCACTTAATTACATCAATACCTAACCAAGCCGGGAGCATTTCAAAGGGCAAAAATGGCATTAACGCATACTTCTCTCCAACAAAAAGACCCTGCTCTGGCAAAAAAAAAAAGGAAATCATATTTTAAACCATGCCCAATGGGTCAATGGAAGAGGGTCAGATGACACTTTATTATATAATTAAATTCTTCAAAAATTAGCCTTGTTTTAGTCAAAGATTTTACATTAGTATTTTTTTAAGCAAAGTAACAGATAATCCATAAATTTTAAAGCATTTTCTTATAAGCACTTGTGATATAAATTATTAATTTTTCCCCACACACATGACTAGGAATTCTGGCTATAGACCTATCCATAAATCATACTAGAGAGATTAAAATCTTTAAAGATATTTCCCACTAAAAGGAGACAGAGCTCCTTAGAGAAATGGCTGGTTCAGGTCTGGGACAGGAAACCTACAAGATAAACCTGGGACATCCTGCTGATCTCAGAAAGCAAGAAAACTGCCACAGACTGGTGGCACTGCCAAAGGTGAGGCCATTTCAGCACCAAAATTTCTACAAAGTGCTGAAACATACTGAGTTCATGAAAATCCAGTGTTTAATTAACACTAAAAACTCACCAGTCGCCTCTGAAGGCTGCAAGGGCACCATCCCGCTATTACAAAAACTGCCAAATAAAGAGCAGGATGCTTTATGCCTTTCTCTATAAGCTGTATCTTTGAATAACCACAAGGTTGATAAAGGAAAAAAGTTCTTTTTAGAAGAACTCCAACCAATAAGAGAAAAATGCCAGAAAGGCTCTGGTTTTCACACCCAATGAAATAACGGAGCTAGGCAATGGTCAGCAGCGGCGACAAAAGCCGCAGCTGGGACGCTGGTGAGCAGCCCTGCCACGGCCAGTCAGGCTGAAGCACTAATCCTGTGCCCCTTGCAGATCCTTCCACTGGGGTGCAGCATGGGGGGCATCCTCGCCGGCCCCTCCTCCCCGGCTGACCCCTGGCTGCCAGTCAATCATCCTTGATAGCAGGCCCACCCTTGTGAACTCTCCTGGCGGGAGGGTCAGCGCCTTGTGGTCTGGCTACAGCCCCTGTGCTCTTCTGAACGCCCCCTTGGAGTGGGGCCCGGAGAACATTTGTGGGTTCAATTAAAAAACCTGAGTCACCCCGACTCCTCCTCCAGTGACCCTGACACCCCAGCACCAATGGGCAGCCGAGGTCCAAACAGCCCTCAGGCCAGGCTCTCGTGCTCATGGATGGCTGCACGATCCCCGGACCTGTCAATCAAGCCCCTGCGCTAGTGTACAGGTGTCACTCTGCCACAGCCCACTTCAGAGTCCAAAAACCCTGCTGCCCACTCACCCCTCTCAGTCTGTACCCGAGGCTCTTCACTCCTTAGCCCCGACCTTCCAGACTGCACTTCCCTTTCAGCTACAAGTCTGGGATCCTAGCACGACTCCGGCTAGAACACCAGAACGCCGCCCAAGCTCGACCTGCTGTTTTCCACTGACCCCCACGTTAGCCTGGAAGCGGCCTGAGAACAGAAACATTTCTGTTCACTCTGGGTCCTTGGAACCTAAGACAGCAGCCACACAGTCAACCATGCAGACACATTTACCCAAGGGGTTCAAGTATTCAGGGGTGGGTGTGTCAGAGCTGGATGCTCCAAAGGGCTGGCTGCTAGGCATGGAGTTAAACTACAGTGTAGGGTATCAGGAGACAAGAGGAGGGCTGCAAAGGACTACTGATGCTTAACATATGTAGAAGTTTTAATTAACCTGACTGTAAAAGTGTGGAAATGGATAGAGTTGATGGTAATACATTACAGTGAGTACCAACTGGTTTATAAATGGGATTGTGGCTGAAAAGGGTAGTCTAGGGATGTAAATGTCAATTGAAAGAAAGCTAGAGAATAATCTAGGGACTGAATAGCACAGTAAACCCAGAGGTGGATGAGAATTGTGGTTGATGGTACAGATGCAAGAGTGTCCTTCTGTGAGCTAGAGCAGAGGTACATCACTATTGCAGGGAGGTGGGAATGTGGAGAAGCGTGGGAAAAATACAACTGGAGTGACCTATGGAGTGTGGTTAACAGCAATACTGTAATATTCTTACATCAATGCCAAAGATGTACTGTGCTGATAATGGGGGATATGAATAAATATACCAAATGTACGCTGTGGACCACAGTTAGTAGTAATAGTCTGATGATATTATCTCATAATCTCTAACAAATGTTCCACAACGGTGTAGTGTGTAGGTGAAGGGGTGTTGTATGGGAATTCCACACATGTGCATGATGTGTTCACAACTTCTGTATTAAAATATATATTAAAAAATAAATTAAAAAAAGAAAAGAAAAAAAAAAATCTTCCAACAAAGAAAAGTCCAGGACCAGATGGCTTCACAGGTGAATTCTACCAAATATTTTGAGAACAATTAATACCAATCCTGTTTAAACTCTTTCAAAAAAATTGAAATGGAGGGAAAATTACCCAACACATTTTATGAAGCCAACATCATCATAACACTAAAGCCAGGAAAAGATACAAGAAAAGAATATTACAGACCAATCTCTCTAATGAACATAGATACAAAAATTCTCAACAATATACTTGCAAATTGAATCCAACAGCATATTAAAATAGTTATACACCACGATCAAGTGGGTTTTATTCCTGATATTCAAGGGTGGTTCAAGATAAGAAAATCAATCAACGTAATACACCACATTAACAAATTGAAGGGAAAAACCACATGATCATCTCAATTGATGCAGAAAAGGCATTTGACAAAATCCAGCATCCTTTCTTGATAAGAACACTTCAAAAGATAGGTATAGAGGGAAAATTCCTCAACATGATAAAGGGCATATATGACAATACCAGAGCCAACATCATACTCAATGGGGAAAGGGTGAAAGCTTTCCCTCTGAGATCAGGAGCAAGACAAGGATGCCCACTGTCACCACTGTTATTCAACATTGTACTAGAAGTTCTAGCTAGGGCCATTAGACAAGAAAAAGAAATAAAAGGCATCCAAACAGGAAAAGAGGAAGTAAAACTCTCACTATTTGCAGGTGACATGATTCTATATTTAGAAAATTCCAAAATATCTATAACAAAGCTATTAGAGATAATAAATGAGTTCAGCAAAGTGGCAGGATACAAGTTCAACATGCAAAAATCAGCAGCGTTTCTATACACTAGTAATGAGCATGCTGAAGAGAAAATCAAGAAAAAAATCTCATTTATAATAGCAACAAAAGGACTCAAACATCTAGGAATTAATTTAACCAGGAATGTAAAGGATCTGTATTCAGAAAACTACAAAACAATACATAAAGAGATCAAGGAAACCTAAAGAAATGGAAGGACATTCCGTGTTCATGGATTGGAAAACTAAACATCGTGAAGATGTCAATTCCACCCAAAATGATTTCTACAGTCAAGGCAATCCAATCAAAATTCCAACAGCCTACTTTACAGAAATAGAAAAGGCAATTACCAAAGTTATCTGGAAGGGAAAGTGTACCCAAATAGCCAAAAGCATCCTAAAAGAGAAGAGCAATGTGGGAGCACTCTCACTGCGTGACCTTGAAGCATATTACAAAGCTATAGTTATCAAAACAGCATGATATTGGCATAAAGACAGACACACTGATAAATGGATTCGAATTGAGAGTTCAGAAATGGTCTATGGGGCCTCTATGGTCAACCGATTTTTTTTTTTAAAGATTTATTTTTATTTATTTATATTCCCCCCTCATTGTTTGCTCGTCTTCTTTTTTTAGGAGGTACCAGGAACCAAATCCGGGGCCTCCCATGTGGAAGGGATGTGCCTAATGGCTTGAGCCACCTCCACTCCCTGTTTGTTGTGTCTCTCATTGTGTTTCCTCACTGTGTCTCTTGGTTGCATCATCTCACTGCGTCATCTTGTTGCATCAGCTCGCTGCGTGTCACCCAAAGCACGAGCAACAAAAGAAACCATAGATAAATAGGACCTCCTCAAAGTTAAACACTTCTGCACCTCAAAGAACTTTGTGAAGAAGGTAAAAAGGCAGCTGACTCAATGGGAAACAATTAGAATCCCCATTTTCCAGTTGAGAAATCAGGTGCTGAAGGTAAGTAACCTGCCAAAGTTAACGCAGCTTGTATGCCTCAGAGCAGGGATATGAATCCAGCAGTGGTCAAGGCAGTTGAAATGTCTTCCCTTTAAGAAGCAGAGAAAGCTACAGACACTCCCCCGGAAAAGCAAATGCATACATGCAGGCCATTTCAGATACATGGCAGGTGAACCACAAACCCCGATAAACACACTCTTAATCCAGATGCCTGAAGGCCTTATAAAGAGAACTCAGAAGTCACAGAAGAGAGGCAGGAGAGGTTATCGCCCTGGATGGGGAAGCCAAGAGACCCCGAAGACTGTGGGCAGCCAGTCCCAGAACACTGCAAGGAGAAAGCCCCACCGCTTCTGGACTTCAAGGGCCGGAACCGTGAGCCAGCAAATCCCCGGTGTTTGCACAAAGCCCCGTGTGGTACCCGTGAGAGCAGCCAGGCAAATGAGGACAGCTCACAATTCCACAGACCTTCTCGAGGATGCGTGGACCTGGTTTTAAAATCGGGGAAACAGCGCTTTCCCTAGGGCTCAGCAGGGACTATTCCAGATAGCAACAACTCAAACTCCACCAAGTTTGCCTCACATGATAATTCAGGATATCCATTCTCAAGCCCCAAAAAGCACCCATCCCAAGAAATCCTGAGCACCCGTGGGCTGTCTTCTGCCTGCCCATAGTCCCTCAGGGCCCTATCCACACCCCCTCTGCCACACTCAGCGATTTGAGCCAGGCCTCAACCCTGTACAAAGCAAGTGAAAAGCTCAGGCTTAAACGGAATGACTGGCCTTTCACAGATAGGTCCTAAAGACTGAAAACTCAACGCAAGGCTTTATAATTCTTCAAAACAAAGGTTATCAGGGCAGAGGTACACACCAACGCTGGCTTACAGAAGGGCTCACTTTCCTGGGTCAGTCTGGCCCCCACTGACTGGTAAACCTGTTTACTGATAAGAGGGAAACACTTCAACACACAAGTGCTTAAGTAGCTTTATAACAGTTACCAGGCCAGAGGCTTTGCAGGAGGAAATATTTGCATTCTATTAATGGTTTTTTCAACTCCAGGAAAATACAGGATCCTGGGAGGGGACCACACACTCTACCCAATTAAATGATACCATTCCAACAACTCAAGAATAACCCACAGCTTAAGTTTAAACTTTTTAAGTCTTACAGAGCCACGATAACAACGGGTTACTAACCAAGAACTTAACTTTGGTTTGAAGCGAAAAAGTAAAGAAGATATTAAAGTATTAGGTCCTAACTGTATAAAACATACAACAGAACATTTCATGGAAGAGGTTAAACACACTTACCTTTAAATTTTGATCGAATATTTGCCAACTCTTTGTTTATCCTCTTTATTTCTGCTTCTTTACTTTTGCCTAAAAAAGAAAACAAAACACAAAAAGATTCTTACTTTGATTCTGAAAGATATCCCCTTTTCCCCAACATAACCAACGTTCAGAGAACAAAAGGCAGAATCGCTGCTTTGAAGAGGGGAGTCCTGCAGTGCCTCCGCTACAGCCCCCCTGGACAGAGGGAGAAGAGCCCCCAGGAAGCAGCCACGCACCTCGGACACGAGCCCCAGGAGGACTGCATCTGCCCAGGCCCAGGCGCTCCCCCAAGCATGCCTTTCCGTGAGGCAGGACCCACTCAGCCGGGAGGGTTTCCGTACACTCTGAGGTCTTTTTCTGGAACTCAGAAAGCAATCAATGTGCCTGCTAAATGCCTTTCACAGAAATCCTTACTAGCTAATAATAGTTTACTTCTCAGATTGATTTTCACTGCCACAGATAACAGAAGTACAAAGTCTTAACTACTGTGGGCTTCTGGTTTTCTTTCCTTATGAGAGTCCCCAACCTATCAAACCTGATAAGTGCACTTTTATAATATTCAATAAAGACTGGGAATTCTCCATTATACGACAAAGGGACAGAAGGTAAATTACATATGTGTTACAGCCAAACTTTTGCTCTATCCTAAATCTTCTGCTGAACCTGCATTAATTCAACATGTACATGTATACAACATGCCAGGCACAGAGTGAAGACTGAACCGTGTTTAGGTTTACGCCACCTGAGGCCCAGCGCCCAGGTGCGTGCACTCCATCTGAGGCCCAGCGCCCAGCTGGTTTACTCCACCTGAGGCCCAGCACTCAGGTGGTTTTCTGGGTTACACAGCCTTAAAAAAGATATAAGCAAGGTTTCCTACCTAAATGATGGAAACGTTTTGGTAATGGATGGTGGTGATGGTAACACAACATTGTGAGCACAATTAGCAACCCTGAAATATATATCTGAATGTGGTTAAGGGAAAATGTTAGATTATATATTGGTAAGAGAATAAAATTTTTAAAAAGTGGATGTAATTAACACCACTGAATTGTACATTTGAAAATACTTAAAATGAGAAAGTTTAGAGAAGTGGGTGTAGCTCCTTGGTTGAGAGCCAGCTTCCCACATACAAGGTCCCAGGTTCAATCTCTGCTACCTCCTAAAAAACATATAAAATATAAAATACAAAATAAAATAAATAAAATATAAAAAATAAAATATAAAATATAAAAAATAAACTATAAAAAATAAAATAAATAAAATAAAATTAGAAATTTTAAGTGGTGTGTGTGTGTATGTTACCAGATTAAAATGAAAAAAAAAAAAATTGAACTATACAACACAAAGAGTGAATCTTAATGTAAACTATGGTCTATAGTTAATACTATAATATTGGTTCATCAATTGCAACAAAGTTCCCACTAACGTGAAGTGTTAATAATAGGGATAACTGTGTGTGTTAGCAAGGTGATATATGGAACTCTGTAATTTCTGCATGACTTTTCTGTAAACCTTCAACTGATCTAATACAAAAAGAAATTGAAAAAATGAGGGGGAGAGTAAGGCATTTCCAGATAAACAGAAGCTGAGAGGATTCATCACCACTAGCCCTGGCCTGCAAGCAATGCTAAAGGGAGTTCTTCAGCTGAAAGGAAAGGACACTGGACAGTGGTTGAAAGCGGCCTGAAGCAGTAGAGACCTCTGGTGAAGGGAACCATCTGGGTAATTATAGATGCTAGTACTATGGCACTGTATTTTTGGGTATGTAACTCCACTTCTTACTTCTTACAGGTGCTGAAATGCAAGTGCATAAAAGTAATGATATATTTGTGGTTGTGGACGTACAGTGTACAAAGATATAGTCTGTAACAAGTACCCAAAAAAGGTGAGGGGGACAGAGGGGTATAGAACAGTATATGTGTATGCTACTGAAGTTTAGTTGGTATAATAACAAAAATGATTGCAATATGTTTACTATGTTAAAAGTTTAATTCCACAGTAACCACAAATAAAATATAAGAAAATATATCCAGAAAGAAATGAGAAGGGACTCAAAATAGTACTGCACAAAAAAATCAAATAAATATGAAAGTAGGTATTTATGGGAGAAGTAAGGATCTTACAAAGACTAGCAAAATAATGGAAGAAAGTTCTGCATTATCAGCAGTTATGGTAAATGTAAATGGATTAAACTCTCCAATCAAATGGCAGGAGACTGGCAGAATGGATAAAAGAGCATGACCCAACTATATGCTATTTACAAGAGAGTCACCTTAAATTCAAAGATATAAGTAGGTTGAAAATGAAAGGATGAGGAAAAAAACATACTTTGCAAGTAGTGAGCAACAGGTCTCTGTAGCTATACTAATAACAGATAAAATACACTAAGTAAAAACTATTCCAAGGGACAAAGAAGGTCATTATATACTGATAAAGGGATCAATTCAACAATATGTAAAAGTTATAAATATATGTGCACCTGTGATGATTTGAAGCCGAATGGACCCCAGAAAGGTATATTCTTAAAGTTAATCCATTCCTTTAGGTGTGGACCCATCGTAAGTAGGATCTTTTTTTTTTTTTTTTTGAGGTACTGGGGCTGGGGATTGAACCTGGGACCCTGTATGTGGAAAGCCAGCACTCCCACTGAGCCACACTGGTGTCCCTGAGTTGTTCTGCTTTGTTTTTTGCTTGATGCTTGTTTTCTGTTTTGTTTTGTTTTGTTTTTGGAGGCTCTGGGAACCGAACCCGGAACCTCCCATGTGGGAAGCAGGCGGTTAGCCACTTGAGCCACATCTGCTCCCTGGTTGGCAGGATCTTTGTTTGGTTCTTTTTTTTTTTTAATTTATTTATTTACTTTATTTTTCTTTATCTACCACCCTCATCCCCCAGATGGTTCTCATCTGTCTGCTCAATATTTGCTCGCCTTCTCCAGGAGGCACCGGGAACCAAACCTGGGGCCTCCCACATGAGGGGCGAGTGCCCAACGGCCTGAGCCACATCCGCTCCCTGTTGGTAGGATCTTAAGATGTAACCCACCTCATTCAGGTTGGGTCTTAATCCTCTTACTGGAGTCCTTTATAAAAGAATGAAATTCAGACAAAGAGAGAAACATCACAGAAGCAAGAAACTGAAAACAACGAAACCTGGAAGAGAAGAGAGAGACCAGCAGATGCCACCATGTGCCTTGCCATGTGACAGAGGAGTTCAGGTCTTTGGGAAGAAAGCATTGCCTGATCGTGTCTTGATGTGGACATTTTTCTCAGCCTCAAAACTGTAACCCTGTAAGTTGATAAATTCCCATTGTTAAAGTCAATCCATTTGTTATATTGCTGTAGCAGTTTGGCATTATTTATGAATTCCAAAAATAGATATTGGATTATGTTTGTAAACTAGTCTTTTTGTCTGGGTATATCAGATTATATTGGATTCAGAGGTTTCACTTTTACTTGATTAAATAATGATTAAGGCTTTGATTGGGCCACATCAGCAGAACCAAGGGGGCAGGGACTCACAGAGAAACCGCATCACAGAGAAGGGAGGTTGGAGTTTTGTATGCTGGAACCCCGGGAAGTAAACACACAGGAGAAGAACACAGAGGAATAAAGACAGCTCCATAGACACGGCACAGGTCCCGGGAAGAGAGAGAGCCTGATAGTCTACAGCTGACCTTGTGGAGAGACCAGAGCAGCTGAGCCTGGAGAGAAACAAGCCCCGGAAGAGAGATGAGCCCTGGGAGAGAGACGAGACTTATCCCAGCCTACAGCTGATATTCAAAGAAGCTGGGACCACAGAGCTTTAAAAGGAAGAGGAAGCCTGAACCCTTGCAGAGATTGGCAGCCATCTTGCTCCAACATGTGGCAACTGACTTTGGTGAGGGAAGTAACTTATGCTTTCTGGCCTGGTAACTGTAAGCTTCTACGCCAAATAAATACCCTTTATAAAAGCCAACAGATTTCTGGTATTTTGCATCAGCACCCCTTTGGCTGACTAATACAATTGCTTTTGGCAGTTTTAACAAACTAGAATGGCAGCTAACAGCAGAGCCCCAAAATATATAAAGCAAATATTGATAGATTTGAAGGAAGAAAGTGACAGTTCTAGAGTAATAGAGATTTCAATATACCACTTTCAATAATGGATAGAACATCTAGAGAAGAGAAATAAGGAAAAAGAAGACTTGAAACACTCTAAATCAACTACATACAGACATATCTTGTTTTATTGTACTTCACTTTATGCACTTCACAGACAATTGCATTTTTTTACAAATAGAAGGTCTATGACAACCCTGCATCAAACAAGTCTATCAGCACCATTTTTTCCAACAGCATGTGCTCACTTTGTGACACATTTTCATAATTCTCACAATATTTAAATTTTTTTTCATTATGATTGTATCTGTTGTGGTGATCTGTGATCTTTTTAATTTTTAATTTTTTAAAGATATTTAGATAACATAAATGTTACATAAAAAATATAGGGGATTCCCATATGCCCTGCTCCCCACACTGCCCCCATTTGCCCCCATTAACAACAACCTTCATTAGTGTGGCACATTCATTGCAATTGATGAATAACCATTTTTAATTTCTTTTTTTATTTTTTTAAGACACTTAGATTACATAAATGTTACACAAAAAATATAGGGATTCCCATATGCCTCGCTCCCCACACCTCCCACACTCTCCCACAAAACAACATCCTTCATTACTGTGGCACATTCATTGCAATTGATAAATGCATCCTGGGACACTGTCACTGAGCATGGACCATAGTGTTGTTTACACTCTCTCCCACACAATTCTGCAGGTTATGGGAAGATATAAAATGGCCTACATCTGTTGTTGCAATGTCATTTAGGATGAGTCACAAGTCCTGAAAAAGCCCCCGTATTACACCTGTTTTGATGATACTATTATAATTGTTTTGGGGTGCCATGAACTGCGCCCACAGAAGACAGTGAGCTTAATCAATAAATGTGTGTGTTCTGACTGATCCACTGACCAGCTATTCCCTCTCTCCCTCTCCTCGGGCATCCCTATTCCCTGAGACAGGACAATACTGAAATCAGGCAAATTAATTCCCGACAATGGCCTCTAAGTGTTGAAGTGAAAGGAAGAGTCACATGACTCTCAGTTTATATCAAAAGCCAGTAATGATTAAGCTCAGTGAGGAAGGCATGCTGAAAGCCGAGACAGGCTGAAAGCTAGGCCTCTCGCGCCAGCTGGCCAAGCTGTGACTTCAAAGGCACAGTTCCTGAGTGGATGGAAAGTGCTGCTCCGATGAACACATAGACGCAAAGAAAGCAGAGCAGCCTGTTGCTGACATGGAGGAGGTCTTACTGGTCTAGGTAGAAGATAAAACCAGCCAAAACCAGCTCCTTAAGGGAGCTTAGGCCAAAGCCTAATCTAGAGCGAGGGCCTGACTCTCTTCAATGCCGTGAAGGCTGAGAGAGGTAAGGAAGCTGCCGATGGAAAGTGTGACGCGAGCAGAGGCTGCTCAGGAGGTTAAGGAAAGGCACCGTCTCCATAACATAAAGGCGCAAGGTGAAGCCACAAGAGCTGATGCAGGAGCTGCAGCAAGGGACCCAGGAGAGCTGGCTGAGATGATGGTGAAGGCGGCTGCACTAACAGCAGATTTTTCAATGCAGACGAAACAGCCTCCTAGCGGGAGAAGGTGCCATCGAGGACTTTCATAGCCAGAGAGGAGAAATCTATGCCTGGCTTCAAAGTTTCAAAGGACATGCAGACCCCCTTGTTAGGGGCTAATGCAGCTGGTGACTAAATTGAAGCCAATGCTCATTGACCATTCTGAAAATCCTAGGATTTATGCTAAATCTACTCTTCCTATGCTCTATAAATGGAACAAGAAAGCCTGGATGACAGCACATCTGTTTACAACATGGTTTACTGAATGTTTTAAGCCCACTGTTGAGACTTTCACTCAAGGAAGAAAAAAAAAAAAAAAGATTCTTTTCAAAATATGACTGCTCACTGACAATGCACCTGGTTACTTAAGAGGACTGAGGGGATGTAGGAGGAGATGAATGCTGATTTCATGCCTGCTAACACAACATCCATTCTGCAGCCCATGGATCAAGGAATAATTGCAACTTTCAAGTTTTATTATTTAAGAAACACATTTCATAAGGCTACAGTTGCCATAGATAGTGATTCCTCTGATAGAACTGGGCAAAGTCAATTGAAAACCTTCTGGAAAGGAGTCACCATTCTAGTTGCCACTAAGAATATTTGTGATTCATGGGAGACGGTCCAAACATAAACAGTAACAGGAGTTTGGAAAAAGTTGATTCCAACCCTCATGGATGACTTTGAGGGGTTCAGGACTTCAGTGGAGGAAGAAACTGCAGATGTGGTAGAAATAGCAAGAGAACCAGAATTAGAAATGGAACCTGAAGATGTGACTGAATTGCTGCAATCTCATGATAAAAATTTAACGGAGAAGTTGCTTCTTATGGATAAGCACAGGAAGTGGTTTCTTGAGATGGAATCTACTCCTGATGAAGAGGCTGTGAACATTATTGAAATGACAACAAAGGGTTCAGTATACTACATAAACTTAATTGATAAAGCAGCCATAGGGCTTGAGAAGATGGTCTCCAATTTTGAAAGAAGATCTACTGTGGGTAAAAGGCTATCAAATAGCATTGCATGCTACAGGGAAATCTTTCATGAAAGGAAGAGTCAATCAATGCTGGGAACTTCATTGTCTTATTTTAAGAAATTGCCACAGCCACCCCAACCTTCAGCAACCACCACCCCACTCAGCCAGCAGCCGTCAACATCCAGGCAAGACCCTGCACCAGCAAAAAGATTACTACTCACTGAAGGCTAAGATGATGGATATCATTTTTTAGCAAAAAAGTCGTTTAAGACATAATGCTACTGCACACTTAAAGAGACTACACTATAGTGTAAATATAACTTTCATATACACTGGGAAACCAAAAAATTCGCGTGACATGCTGGTCGCTTTACGGCGCTGGTCTGGCCCTGACCCCACAGTGTCTCCGAGGTGTGCCTGCACATGGATCACTGCACCCAGCAGCAGCACCGACGCTCTTCTCACAGGCACGTGGCTCATTCTCCAGGACACACCATATCTTAGGTGACAAAACTACTCTCAATAAATTTTAAAAATACTGAAATCAAACAATATAGCTTCTCCAACCACAATGGAGTGAAGCTAGGGATCAATAACAGAAAGAGAATTGGAAAATTCACAAATTAGTGCGAATTAAACAGTGTACTCTATTTTTTTTTTTTAAGATTTATTTTTCCCCCTCCCCATCATTATTTTGCACTCGCTGTCTGCTCTCTGTGTGTTCTTCTGTGTCTGCTTGTCTTCTCTTTAGGCGGCACCGGGAACCGATCCTGGGACCTTCTGGAGTGGGAGAGAGGCACTCAATCTCTTGCGCCACCTCAGCTCCCTGGTCTGCTGCGTCTCTTATTGTCTCTCCTCTGTGTCTCTTTTTGTTGTGTCATCTGGCTGCACCAGCTCTCCGCTCGGGCCAGCTTGCCTTTCACCAAGAAGCCCTGGGAATCGAACGCTGGACCTCGTATATGGTAGACAGGAGCCCAATCGCTTGAGCCACACCCATTTCCCTATACAGTGTACTCTTAAACAGCCAATGGGACAAAGAAGAAATCACAAGGGAAATTAGGAAGTATCTTGAGGTGAATGAAAATGAAAATACAATATACCAAAACTTATGGGATGCAGTGAAGACAGTATTGAAAGGGAAATTCATAGCTCTCGATACTTACATTAAAAAAGAAGAAAGATCTCAAATCAGAGTCCTGACCTCAAAACTGGAAGATCTAGAAAAAGAAGAGCAAACTAAACCCAAAGCAAGCAGAAAGAAATGAATAAAGATTAGCGCCGAGATAAATGGAACAGAGAATAAAAAACAATAAAATCGACAAACCTTTAGCTAGACTGACAAAGAAAAAAAAGATTATGCAAATAACTAAAATCAGAAACAAAGGGGGGATATTACTACCAACCCCATAGAAATAAAAAGGATTATAAGAGGATACTACAAACAACTGTACGCCAACAAATTAGATAACCTGGATGTAATGGGCAAATTCCTAGAAACACGCAAACTACCTACACTAACTCAAGAAAAAATCAAAGACTTCAACAGACCAATAACTAGGAAAGCGACTGAATCAGTGTGGCAGTTTGAGATTTTTTATAAATTCCAAGAAGAGAGACTATGTCTGTAAACTGGTCTGTTCCTCTGGGTGTGAGCCCCTTTAATGGTATTAGATTCAGCTGATATGCTTTTTACTAAATTATATTAAGATTAGGGCTTTGATTCAACCACGTCAGTAGGGTATAACTCAGATAAACAGGCACTCACTCAAGAAGACACAGAAGTAAATACACTGGAAGAGAGCGTTCCACAGATGCCAGAGGAGAGAACTTTGTCATGACACGGAAGAGGAGAGAACTCTGATCCTGCAGCCCTGGGAAGAGTGACAAGCCCTATGCCAGCCTGTAGCTGAGAGAGAAGAAGGCTGAACCCTCGCAGAGATCAGCAACCATCCTGCTTCAACACATGGCAAATGACTTTGGTGAGACACAAACCTTGAGTTGGACTCTTTAGGGCCTTGTAACTGTAAGCTTTTACCCCAAATAAATACTTTTTGTAAAAACCAACAGAAGGAAAAAAAAAAAAAAAAAACCCCAACAGATTTCTGGTATTTTGCATCAGCACTCCTTTGGCTAACTAATACAAGCAGTTATCAAAAACTCCCAACAAAGAAAAGCCCAGGACCAAATGGCTTACAGGTGAATCTTAACAACACTCCAAAAAGAATCAACACCAATCCTGCTCAAACTATTCCAAAAAATTGAAGAGGAACATTCCCTAAATCATTCTATGAGTCCATATCATCATAACACCAATGCCAGATACAGATACCATAAGAAAAGAAAATTACAGACCAATATCCCTTATGACTATAGGTGCAAAAATCCTCAGCAAAATACTAGCAAACTGAATCCAACAGCACATTAAAAGAATTACACACCATGATCAAGTGGTATCTCAGGTATGCAAGGGTGGTTCGACATAAGAAAATCAATTAACGTAATACACTTCATTAATAGAACGAAGGAAAACAACATGATTTATCAAAATCCCTTCTTGATAAAAAAAAAAACTTAGAAAACTAGGAATAGAAGGAAACTTCCTCAACATGATAAAGGACATATGTGGAAAACCCACTGCTAGCATCTTATCAACGGTGAAAGACTGGAAGCTTTCCGCCTAAGACTGGGGACAAGATAAGCATGCCCACTGTCACCACTGTATTTAACATTGTACTAGACGTCCTAGCCAGAGCAATTAAGCAAGAAAAAGAAATAAAAGGCATCCAAATTGGAAAAGTCTTTCTCTACATGCAGATGACATGATCTTACATAGAGAAAATCCTGAAAATTCCACAACAAACCTATTAGAACAAACAAATTCAGCAAAGTGGTAGGTACAAGATAAGTTACGAGAATAAAAATTTTAAAAAACAAAAAAACCACAGGGCTGTACAACACAAACAGGGATCCCTAATGTAAACTATGGACTAAAGTTAATAGCACAATTATAATATTTTTTCGTTAATTGTAACAAAGGTACTATACTAATGCAAAGTGTTAATAATGGGAGGAGGGTATGGGAACACTGCATTTTCTGCATGATTTTTCTGTAAACCTCTAACTTCTTTAAACAAACAAACAAAAAAAGAACAAGAATGAGAAGCATGCAATGGAGAAAAGGAAAAAACTAAAATAATGTCACTTCCATGCCATTAAAGTATTTAGAGGTTAAATCTACTCTAACGCAGGTCAGCAAATATAGAAATAATCACTCTTGTAAGAATCTTAATGTTAGGAAGAAGAAAATGTATGAATATTATATTAATAGCTACTAAATTTTTTAAAAAGCATGACATGTTTAGAAATGGGAAAGACTAAACTACAGTGTTAGGGATGCACCCTTGGGGGAGAATTGCCTGAAGAAACACAAGGAACCCCAGGACAGAGGTGCCTGCGGGAAGGAGGACTGGCAACTGGGATGGGCTCTTGAAGGAGCTTCTGAGATGATGGGCGGAGTTATAGCCCCTGACCTGGGTGGTGGTGACAAGGTACGTGCCTTAGAACAATTCATTCGTCATTAAACATATACTGTGTGAGTCTCTGTATTTGTGTTTTATTTTACAAAAAAAGAAAAAAAATTAAGAGAAGACTTCCTGGTGAGGCAATGGATTCCCCAACTCCAGAAATATTCAAGTTGAAGTTGAAAAGTCCCCTGTCCCCAGCTGGGTCCTCCAATCCATCTGACCACTGCTTCCCCTTCTTAAAACCCCAGGTCTCTTCTGGGCGCAGGGGGACAACAATCCATACCTCCTGCTTGTGCTGGGCTCTGCCCACCTGGTTCACCACCCCTCCTTTAAGGGGCAATTTCAAAGGGATTCATCGAAAAAACCCCAACCATGCCCTGCTTCTACCTCTAGACCTCAGGCATTCTACCTCCTCTACCAGTCGACTTCCCCTCCATACCTTCCACTGACCAGGAAGGCTTTCGAAATCCCTCCTTTATCTTCCAGCTGGATTGGGTATTCCCCCCTCATCTGCTGCCACAGGACACTGTGCTCGGCCTTATCCCACCCCTGTCCCACTTCCTCCCCACTAAACCTTCCAGTCCTCAAGCACTAGGACCGTTACCTGGTTCACAGACACCTCCACCACAGGGCCATTGACCAAAGCAAAAGAGGCCATATGGGTTGACCATGGGGCGCCCTCAGCCCCACCCCCAAATGAGGAGTGGGTTTCCTTACTGGGACTACCGGCATGAGGGAAATCATGAGACCAGTGCAGACACCCAGACCGAGGATGGCAAGCATACTATGGGGCAAGCACAGTCCCCACCCCAAGGGACCAACAGCCCATGGCAGTGGCTCATTCTTGGCACTGACGCTTGAGAGCTCAAATCTGGGCAGGACACTGATACGCGGTCAGAGGAGAACAATTCAACAACCGTCCCCCAGGCCTCAAGGCCCCTGTCTGAACACAGCAGTGCCCACCCCCAGCCCCCGTGACATCAAGGAGATCAAGGGAGTATAACCCCAGCACAGAAATCCACAAATGCCAGCCCTTCCCGCCATCCCTGCCGTTGTTTTCAGTCAGCTCATCAACACATCACTAAGTATTCTACCCTGGAAACGCCAAAAAGGGAGCTCCATTGAAACAAACCACAGCATTTGGTTCAAACACACTTGTCAGAGAAACTTTTAGAGACAAATCCGGCATGACCGTGGGGGCTCTGTCTACACCCAGATGAGCGAGTTCAGATCAGGAGCAAGAGCCATTCCTTGTGGCCCACGGGCGGGGCCCACTCCCCTCCGCAAGCCCCCCATACCATGGTGCAGGGGCTTGGCGGGTCCAGGAGACAGCACTCAAGCCGCACTTCCGTCTGCAGGCAGAGCATCTCCTGGAGGTCTTGACCTACCCATACTGCCAGGAACAGCAAATAAAAAACTCATCTTTCTAGACAAAGAATAAGGCAGGGGGTGGGGTGCAGATTTCCGGGCCTACCCTGGCTTCAGAAATCGATTTTAAAGGGTTAAGTCTTGGCAAAGAGGATTAGCCTTGCTGTCCACGTTGTTTGACCTTTGTTTCGCATTAAAGAAAGTCTGGCCTTTGCACCCTGAGCTGTCTCTATCTTCAAACCCAGCAAGTCCGTCAGTCACTTAGGATGCCGAACTTAAAACAGGCAGTCACAGGGGAGATTCAGGAGTCTTGTCGGCTAATGAGTAATCTAGTCTACCCTCACCATGTGACAAAAGCAAGCTTCAACTTACGCCCCATAAGTAGCAGAGAATGCACTCTGTGGAGATGAGCATTTGATAAAAGCTCTTGGAATTTTAGAATTATTGCCCCTGGTCATTCTTCAGGAATAGCATGCTGGTTAACTATTTCTTCTTGTTTCCAAGCTAACTGACAGTGTGAATATTTTCAAAGTAGCCCAAGTTCCAAAACAAACAGTACAGGACTCTGTAACAGAAGGTTATAAAATACCAAAATACCAAAATCTTAAGGTAGTAAGAAATATACAATAAAACTTGGTCTAAATGAAAAATGCTCTTTTTGGTATTAAATGATTTCACTGGATAAGCCAGAAGTCTAGAATTGACCCAAACAGGTCTATTTTAAGGGAAATATTGTTGCTAAAATTATACTGAAGGTGGTCCAAGCATTCCCAATTACCTTGCCTGACCCCTCTCCCCAGGTGACGGCCCCCTTTGTACTGCTCGCCTGTCACACCCCTCTGCATGGCAAGGGCTTGTTTACAGATCTGACAGCGACTTAAGGTCAGGGACCATGTCTTCTTAGCCTCAGTGTGTGGCATTCAAGAAAAACGCCTCAGTCTTTGGAATGCTGTACAAAAGCCTCTATCCAGACTGGCCCCAGTGCCAGCACCCCTTTGACCCTCCCCACACTCCCTTCCCAGGCTCGCTCCACTGCAGCCCATGCCCTGGGCCTTTGCACCTGCTGTCCCTCCGCTCCAGACACCTTCCCCACGGACGTCTACATGGCCAGGGCCTCACCCGCGCAAGCCTCTGCTCAGCTGTCACCCTCACAGGCAGCCCTGGTCCCTGAGACCTTCCCTCCCTGGTCTTCCTCTGCTGCACTTCTTGTCTTCTAACATGCCACGGTTTCCTTGTCACCTTCTAACTCCCTCCACCGGAGTGTTAGAGTCCCAGGAACAGGAAGTTTCGCCTGCTTTGTTCACTGCTATGCTCCCAGCGCCTAGGACAGGCTGGCATCCAGTGCCTGGTGAGGAGCGAATGTCCACGTGCTGGAAACTGTCCCGGAGCGTTTAAGCAGCAGAGCCGGGAGGCGGCCACATCCACACCCGTCCCTCTCCTCCTCACTCCCCTCCTCCACCTGTCTCATCTGCCTCTCCTCCAGGTGAGAGCCCGATTCGCTCCCTCTCTTTAATCTCGTCTGGACCCCAACGGCTCCCCTCCTGCTGCGCACTCACGGGCTCCGCTAGCCTGCTGTCTACACAGAAGCCAGGGCTGTCGTTCAGACATAGCCGGATGCCTCACTGGGTTTGCCTTTCCTCACACTGCCGCCTAGCACCTCGGGTGGAGGTGGGCTTCGCTTCCCGCTCCTGTCCCTCTGCCCAACTGCTCCGGCCGTGCCATCTCATGGGTCCTGGACCACAACAGGGTCTTGCCCACGGGGCCCTCCCCTCACAAGGCAGGTCAGGGGCAGCCTCAGGCTCAGCCTGTGGTCACCTGCTCGGGGAGGCCTTCGCTGGACATGCTACCTTAGCGAGCCTCCCCACTGCCCTCTGCCGTGATGACGTATACGAAGAAACACTTCTACTTCAAAGGTAACTGGGAAATTCAGGTATCAAACTCCTCTGGGCTGACTTGGCCTTCCAATAACAGAACCTACTGGCTGAACGACAGGGCACTTCTGCTTACTCTGACACTGCTTTAAGAAACGGTCTTGGTGGACTATAGTTAATAGCATAATTATAATACTGCTTTATCATTTGTAATAACACACCACACTAATGCCAATGTGTTAATCATAGGGAAAAATGTTGGGGGCGGGCTGTAAGGGAACTCTGATTTTCTGTACGATTTTTCTATAAACCTAATACCTTCTCTAATTAAAAAAAAAAATTATTTAGCAAAAAAAAGAAATGGTCTTGGGAAGCAGATGTGGCTCAAGAGATTGGGCTCCCGTTTACCATATGGGAGGACCCGGGTTCGATTCCCCGGGCCTCCTGGTGAAGGTAAGCCAGCCCACACAGCGTGGCAAGCTGATGGCCCGCGCAGCACGGTGAGCTGGCGCAGCAAGATGACGCAACAAAGGGAGACAAGCAGACACAGAAAAAGGCACAGCAAAATGGACACAGTGAGCACAAGCAGCAAGGGGGGGATAAATAAATAAATAAAATAAATCTTTAAAAAAAAAAAGAAACGCTCTTACCCACACAGCTCCTTCCTATGAAACAAAACCGGCCCCTCTCCCTCGCCCCATCTCTAGGCTCCCAAGCACTGTAAACCAAATCCGTAAGGACAGACTGTGCTTCTCTGCTCTGCCTGCTTCAGTAAGAGCCGAAATAAATGCCAATGAGTTACTCATGCTCTAAAATTTCACTTAGACAAAAGTTGGTAAATCTGGGTATCCGGGTAGGGTGTCTATTGGAGTTCTTTGTATTATTTTTATATTCTGTTTGCAACTTTCCTGTAAGTTTGAAATTATAACAAGGTAAAAAGTTTTTGTTTTTAATTCCACTTAGAAACACATTCCAAACAAGCTTTATAGTGAGAACCACTAACCCAAATTTGATTTAATAATAACAAAGAAATATTGTTATTTAATTTAAGAATAAGAAAATGAAAATATTAAAAGTCAAATTGTTCTTCTCCAAGGTCTTCTCTGAAGGCGTGATTAAACAAAACTGGAAGCAAAGGGCATAAAAGTCTCCTCACACATTAAAAAAAATAAGGGGGGGGACTAGTGAAAACCTTAACAAAGGTGTGAGAGCTGTATGGTGACATGCTGGACAGGGGTATTCAGTGGCCACCAAGTGCCAGCAGGGCACACAGGGACCCAGCTGCTGCAGGAAGCGAGCGAGCACCAAAGACGCAAACCCCAAACAGTAGCACCTGGAAAAGGAAAGCAGCTGCCCCTGCCAGGGGCCTCGGGAGGGGGCTCGAGGGGGGCGTGGAAGGGAGGGCTGAGCTGGGGGAGGGGAGGGGGCTGCCAGTCTGGAAAGGAGAGGCGGCAGGGGTTCCAGGCTGGCTGGACTCACCTCACTCTGCTGTGCCTGGGGAGGTACCAGCCTGTGCCTGAAAACTGCAGAGCTGGGCGAGAACCCCGCTGAAGGGGAGGCAGCACCTCGCAGCACTTCTCTCCCCGCTCAGCTCCTGTCCTGCAATCCCCCACCCCTCCCGGCCTTCTGGGCGAGGCCGCCCATCCAGCTCCCAGCAGACAGGCAGGCCCCCATCCACCTCCTTCCATGAGGCCCCCATGGAAGGTCAGTGACACTTGGCTGTAGGCACCGAGCACCAGGAGCTCCAGGAAAGCACAGAAACGTACAGAGCAAAGGAGCAAGGCCGAGAAAGGCAAACTGGAAAACAACGAATACTCTTACTTGGGTAAGAGAAAAAACCGTTTCCATGAAAAAAGGACCATATGCCACAGAAAAGTGGCACTCGATTTACAAAATTACAGAAATGAGGCCAGAAAGAAGTTCAAAACAAGATCCCCTTACTCACAGGGAGAGGACCCCAGAGCCCCAGGAGAGGAGGTGAGGTGCCATGTGGCGGGGTTTGGGGTGCCACGTGGCAAGGGTGGGGATGCCGTGTAGCAGGGGTGGGGACGCCATGTAGCAGGGGTGGGGACACCAGCCAAGGCACCCCAAGGAAGACGGCAGCCACACCTGTTGAGACCTCGATGCAGGACTTCTGGCCTCCAAAACTGTGCAATAACCAATTCCTGCCGAGTCGGTGTGTGGTATTTGTCGTGGCAGCCCTGGTGGCTGAGACAGACCGCAAAAGCCAAGACTGCCTGGAGCGCCTCTTCCTCTGAGGCTGTTTTTGCCGTGATTTAAAAGCATGTGCCCTGCAGCACTTACTCAGCTCGGCCCCCACCCCTGCACCTCTGGAATGCCTCACTGCTGGAGCTGTGCTGGCCCCTGCAGTAAAGCAGGCCACAGGGCCTCAGGGCTGGTGGCTGGGAAGAGCGCAGGGCAGAGCGCGTGACCAGAGCGACCACAGAGCGACCGCTAAGCGGTGTGTTCTAAGGGCAGTGACTGGGTGCCACGGAGAGCCCAGGTGAAGACGGTGAGCTGAACCTGGGGCTCCCGAGCGCTCGCGGCATGGCCATCCCATCCTCTGAGCACCTTGTGCACACTCGTCTTTACCTTCCCCGGCCTCAACCCTGGAACTGGCCATCTGCCCAAGGAGCCCTGGCTCCTTTCAGTGGGAGGTCTGGGCGCGAGGTGTGTTCAGAGCCACAGGGCGTCACCGCCCCAGGGCTTCCCAGCACCACGTGCACAGGTACTCTCTGCACACACACGCTCACATCCTAGTGCATTCATATTTTAAAAACCACGAGTTTACACCTGCCCCAGTTCCAGTCCCTACCATGTGGCCATTCAAGCCTTTCCTCTTCCTGTTTTCGTAACCCCTTCTCCAGTAGAGACACTGGGCTCCCAGCAGCCACAATGCATTACTTATTTGCCCAATCCTAGAAAATGCAGGAAATAGTTTTAATATACTGACCTATATGACTGTGAGAAACAAATTAGTTTCAATATTAGTTTTCAGTATTTTTGTCCTTGGTTTTCAGTTATACAGTCAAAATACTCTGCATAAAATTTACATGGGCTAGCCCCTTCCCCTACCCGTCCCCTCCAGGGTGATTAAGTCATTCATTCAAAATATAATTCCACTGGCTTGTCTGTGTTCAGCCAATCAGGCATTCACTCAGTGAGGGACCGAAAGGAGCTGGGCAGCAGCGTGGGGTCCGCAAGCGACGCGCACGAGCCGGATCAGGTCGCCAGCTCTGGCACCGCAGCTCTGCCTTCAGGCGGCTCGGAGCAGAGGCGGCGGGCAGGCCCTGTTGCCCCAAGTAAGAGCAGGCTGACCGAGGCCAGGCGCGCCTGAAAACGGACTCTGTCCCTCGCCCTCCCTCGGACTCTCTCACGTGGCAGGCACTCGAGAAGCGTGGTGCGTGTGCTGACGGACACACCAACTCACCCGCCGCAGCTCTCTCACTCCGCGGGCCTCGGTGCCGGCGCTGCACTGGCCCAGGCCCTGCAAGCCCTTTCCCACCTAAAGCTCCCCACCCCGCAGATGGACTTCCTGGAACAGGCTCTGTAGCTCAGGCCCAGTGACAGCCGCACAAGGGAGGTTTCTTTCACCCCGGCCGCATACACGGGCATAACGCAGTGTGTCTAGGGTGCCCTCCCTGTTGGGTATTTTAGCCATTAATAGTCTTCTATTATTAAAATATGTAAGAAACAGCAGCTAGTGTTTCCATCACACTTCCTATAGGTCTTCACATCTAACAACTCATTTAATTCCAACACTTAAAGGTTCTTTTTTAAAGATGAGGAAACTGAGGCACCAAGAAGTTAAAAGTAATTCATCGTAGGCCACTCAGACGTGGGACTGGAAAGCCATGGGTTTGCCTCGGAGGCACCTGCCCTCCAGCTAACTAATTTTCTGAGACCTAGAGTCTGGGGATCTGTGAGGCCCGCTAAGCTGACCCCAGCCTGAACTCCACGGTGAGTGGCTGCCCGTGCCCTCGCTCCTATGCCGTGAGCCTCCTTGCCTACCCACAGGCTGCCTGTGTGCAGTTCCACCCACCCGTCTGAAACGTCCACTCACCGGGGATCCTTCCAGGGACAGCCGAAAGGTCTGGAGCCCAAGAGACATTTCATCTGACTGCAGCATAACAGGGGCTTCTGCTCTAAAGCCCCTCTCCTCCTCCTGCTACAACTCCTGCTGCTTACATGTACTCACACTATGGACCTGTGACTTTCTGCTCATGGGTGCATCAGATCAAGGAAGGTTTGTCTTCATAGACTTCAAGAAGCTTCATAGGAAAAAAATCATGCACTTGAAAGAGGAGCCTTAAAAAAAGAGGGATCCAAGGTTGGTACTTGGAGGCTGCCCTCTAGGAGCTGGAATAGCACTGTGGTGCAGAGAGAAGACGAGAGCCGTCAGTCTGAGTGCGAATCCGGGACCCTACGACACTGTAGGTGAGTGGCCTTAGACCTTCCACGTCGTAGGCACGAGTGGCCTTGGGCCACTCATCCACAAACCAGGGGTTGCGTACTTACCGTGAGCCATGACTCCCAAGACAGGACAAGTAAGTGCAGGCGATGTCTGGAGAACCTGGCCCAGGTCAGCAGGCATGAGAGTCATCTTAGGACCGCGCTCGGTCCCTGGCCCAGACCACTCCTCTGAGTTCGTCTCGTATATGTAACTGCATACTCAACATCTGGCCCCAAAACCCTGCTGGCTACAAGCATGGACCAGGTTTACCCTCCCGCCGGGAACAATCAAAAACCTGGACAGAATGGATGGAACAGAATGGATGGCTCCCGACACTGGACACAGCCATGGCAGGAAGCAGTCACTGAGACACCATGAGCCCAGTGTGGCCCTCCAGCCTCAGCTGACAGCAGGACAGGAGAGTTCCTGAGGCTGGAGAAGCACCGGGGGTGTCAGAGCAAGCAGAGGCCCACCGGCAGTACGGGAAGCCACCACTACACAGGGCATCAAGAGCCCTGAGGAGGCTGCTGTGTGGAGCATGGTGGAATCAGTCCCCGTCGCTCTGGTCCTTTCACAAAAGGATCAAATGTTTCCACAAACCTCAAGAGGATGAAATTCTTTCCAAATAGCTTAACTGTATCCCAAAAGAAGGTCAAAAAGTTCAAAGAAACACAAAAGTATTCAGTACCCAATCAGGTAAAATTCACAATGCCTGTCATCCAATTTAAAAAATTACCAAGCAAAGAGACAGGAGCTGTCAAAATTAGAACCCACAGCAAGAGGGAAAAATCAATCAACAGAAAGAGACCCAAAAACGACACGGGTGCCAGGTTCAGCAGACAAAGGTGCTGGGAGTCGCGCCACGTGCCACACGCCCAAGCAGGGGAAGTGCCCTACGCTAGCTTAACCTGGAGCCTGAGGAGTGCAGTCTGCGATGAGACCAACGGGACAGGCCACACTGCAGGAGCCACGGCCAACAACCATGCAAAGCGAGACCCAGAGCCTCAGTCAGCCGTGGGGCAGCCTGGACGGGACTCACGTGCAGCCGGGGTCCCCAGGGAGGGGAGCGGGAAAGGAAGAAGCTGAAGAAACAATGGCCAAAATTCTTCAAATTTGATGAAAACTATAAAGTCACTGATCTCAGAAGCTCAACTCCCAAGCATAAGAAACAAGAAGAAAAGTACAAGTCATGACATAATCAAACTGCCCAAAGCCAGTGATAATGAAAACATCTTAAAAGCAGCCAGAGGGGGAAAAAACGCTCAGATATACGGTAAAGGTGGCAGCAGAGTGAAGACGGCGCAAGTGGGAACCTAGCGCGGCTCCTGCCATGCCCTCAGCTGAAACATGGCAGTTGCCCGTGCCCATCCAAGCCAGCAGCCTCACCCACCACAGCAGCCCTTGCCCTCTACTGCTTATTCTCAACCCGGCAGGAATGCTCTTATTAAAATACAAATGTAATCTGGATCCCATCACTGCTGTGCCCAAACACTCTGAAGATTCCTACAGGCCCGCGTGGCCTGCCCTCCATGCCACTCCCCGCGGACACACTCTGCCCCCCCAGGCCCTTGCCGGACGTTCCCAGGGCTCAGCTCCACCTCTTCTCCAAGCTACCTAACCTGACCCCCTTCTTCAAGCCACAAGCCGCCCCTCCCCAATCCCTCTTCCTCCTACCCCACTTAATTTTTCCCCATGATGGAAGGACAGATGGCAGATGGATGGAGATTCATAGATGGATAGATGTGTTTTTCAATTTATTTAGTCTCTCTATTCTCATGAAAATATAAGTTCTGAAAGGGTGGGCATTTTATCCATTTTGTTAACCACTGAATCCCCAGTGCCTAGAATAAATCCTGATATAGAGGAGGCAAAATTAATAGATTCTGAAATCTAGACTTCAAAATACCCTTCACTCTTGGGGCTGTATGAAAATTATAGCAAAACAAGAAAGTAATGTGAGGAGCTGTTTTTCTTGGCTGATTTAAGTTGGATCTACAGCAAATGCTGCCTCAGGGGACACAGAGCAGACAAACAGAAAGCACCCAGCAGGACGGGTGCCTCCCTCGTGCCGTTGGAAGGCGCCCCCAGGAAGGCCTGGCCCACCACCCTCTCCTCCTCCTCCTGCTCAGCTCTCAGGAAAGCTGATGCACTGTGCTGGGCAAGAACAACTCGAATAGTAACTGAAGAACAAGGCAAAGAAAGTTTAAGACGGAGAAGTAATAGAACCGGAGATGCAAGCTGATTACAGAAGGAGCTGGCGCCGTGAGCCCTCTGCTGAGGGAAGGAAGTCATCTGAAGAGTCCCGGGTGGACAGACACAGCTCACCTGTGCCCACCGCCAGGTGCAACTCAGCACACAACCAACCACAGAAGGCTTGTGAATTCTTAGAGGCTCAAATGAGGTTTGAAGTAAGGTCCTGATTTGGTTGTTTCATACATGACTATGTACATATATATGCTAAAGGACTGTATTTTTTTCAAGAGAAATAAATGTAATCCAAAAGCGTTCTGAAAGTCATTTTCCTGCTATGTTTTTCCATTCGCCATGCTGAAAGGATCTATTCAATATCTATCTAGTGCTTTTTTTGTAGATTTTTAAAATAGAAAATCACAACTGCTATCTCAACTACCTCCCATGAAGCAGGACTGCCCACGGAAAATGTACAGCTGAGGAGCCAGTCCTCACCAGGCCCTTGTGCTGCTACCGAGGGGTTCAACTCAAAGGGACGCAAACACCCTACGATGTAAACAGAAACCAAGGGAAGCCGATGTGGCTCAAGCAGTTGGGTGCCTGCCTACCACATGGGAGGTCCCGGTTTCGGTTCCTGGTGCCTCCTAAAGAAGACGAGCAAGACAGCGAGCTGACACGACGAGCTGACACAACAAGATGACGCAGCAAGGTGATTCAATGAAGAGACAGCGAGGAAACACAATGACAGACACAACAAGCAGGGAGCAGAGGTGGCTCAAGTGACTGGATGCCTCCCTCCCAACACAGGAGGTCCCAGGTTCGGTTTCCGGTGCTTCCTAAAAAGAAGAAGAACAGAGAGCAGACAGCGAGTGCAAACAACGAGGGGGGAAGAAATAACTAAATAAAATAAACAGAAACCAAGAACATCAACTTGGATGGTGGCCTCTACACTGTTAAGCAATCCTGTAAATCTTGGGGCAGGAGGGAAGATAAATGGGAAGCATCTTGAGTACAAGGGGAAAGAGATGAATCCAAAATCACTGCAATTCTCACTGGGTTGAAATTCCGGGCAAGAATGAAGGCTCCAGGCTGACTCTGTTCCTGCACAGGTGGGAAAGTAGGGGCACACTCAGGGTCCGACCCAAACCACTGGGCGGACAGCGTTTTCTGCAGTGGACACATCCAGCAGAAAGTCAGCCACTCGAGGCTCAGAGAGAACTGAGCAAGAGACAAGAACGTCACCCCACAGGGCTCCCCCTGGGCTCCACCTTCTCAAACTCTGGCAGCATCCCCACTAACCCAACCAGGTCCCTACTCCTACACTTGGGACCCCCCACGGGTGCCCCCGGCACCACAGAAGACTGCATGGCCCGTTTCCTCTCTTGTTCCTCTCTGCCGACAAGTCTAAAGCGCTGGCAAGAAGCACTGCCAGCAAGGCAGGCAGGGCCAGGGCGCTGCCGGCGGGAGAAGCACAGCACTCAGGACAAGGGGGCCTCGCTCCCTCCACCCCGCCCCACGGCACGCCCACTGCCCCACATTCTCGGTGCTCTGCCCAGCTCTGGTCTCCAGGGCGCTGCATAGAAACAGGTTTCTTCTGACTTGCACACCATTTACTCCATGCAACACTGCCACAGGGCCTTCCCACAGAGCTGTGGCGCCTGCCGTGACATGGGGACCCCCACTTGAACCCACCCACCCTGAAACTCTCCTAATAAAACTGCATACCTCAGCAACACCCGAGTCAGGTGGCTGAGAAGGCAGGTGCCGCTGGCCTCAGGAGATAGAGTGCGATCATCTCGATCTCAGGCTTCGCAGGATCTGGTGAAAATTGTTCATCTCTGTTTTCCTATGTCGGTGTCATGAGATTTATTTTCTAAGCGGGAGGGAAAGTTAGTCATTCACTCAACATAGCAAGGGAAGCTAACGGAAGCTCTCCACTGTCTAAATCCCAAATCTGTGGCTCCAGTGTCACACCGTGGTGTTAGGTAAACTAGGCCAGACTCTGAGTGGGGTGAGCTGGCAGCTGGGGTAGCATTCCTACTGATTCTGGGCTCAGCTCTTCACACCAGGTGGGGAAGAGTGGTGGGCAGAGCTGGACCAGAGGTGCTTTGACAGAAAAAAAGGGTGCTCGACGAGCCCACGTGCAGGCAGGAAGGAGCCAGAGTCTGACCTGGACCCAGGAGGTCCAGGCGCAAAAACACGTGGGGTGCCTCTGGCCCCTCCGTCTGTGGCCCCCACCTCCCAGGCAGAGCAGCCCCTCGGGGCAAGGGCCTGCCTGGGCGTCCTGATCCTCCCTGCCCCGGCCTGGAGTCCCACACGCAGGGGCTCCACACGCAGCAAATGCACGGGTGCAGCTGCGTCTCCTCCTGGCCTACAGGCTCCCTGGGGATGGAGGGAGTTGCCTCCCACTCCTCTTAACCTCCCCACGGCTCCGGGTCTCTGTTCCCTCAGCCAAGCTGGGGACCAACTCTCGAAGCCCAGTGCTCATGCAGGAGCTGTCACCCGCCCGCAGCGGTGGGGTCAGCAGCCTGCACGCACATTAAGGCTTCTGCAGGGAGACCGCACGGAGCCTGCCAAACGCGCTTACCACAGACCTACACAAGGACTCTTGGTTCCCAGAGCCTTATGGGATCCGCACTTTGCCATCAGGGAGCGTGGCTCCAAGCTCAGGAACCCGTGAAGTGATGGGGTGCGTTCCAAGGACCCTCACACAGTGCTTCACTCTCCCAGCTTCTCCCACCCAGGAGTCAACCATTTATGTGAACTTCTCCATTCATATCAGTGCAGAAACTTCCCCCAAATACCACTTCCTACAGCAGACTCTAATCTGTCCTTCCACTTTGACTCCATCTGGGTTCTAGAGAGCCAAGGAAACGCCACTCGATCCACAAAGACAGCCTCTCCAAACTTCTCTTCTACAAAAGCTTGACACCGTTGCCAAAAACCTTCCAAACAACAGAATGAAAACTGTGCTAAGAAGAGACAGAAGCGACAGCAACTGTCCGGCATCTCCCTTGTCACACAGGAAAGGGAGGAGCCCCAGGAGACCCAGCTCAGAGCGGTCAAGTTCCCCGAAGCCGCAGCCGCCTCTGGCAGGAACACCCACCCTCTGGGCACAGTGGTTTGCTCCTCTCATTGCCCCTCCACCGCACACTTCCCAAATCAGTTTCTGAGGAATATAAATTACGCCTAAGAGTGCAAAAGCGAATATGCAAGAAAAGCATTCTTTTATCAAAAGTCAGCATTTTTAAAAATGGACAGTCACTGGCTGTAGAAAGACTAAAATGAACTTTAAAATTTTTTAAGAGCCTTAAAAATTAAAAAGCAGACAGACAAATTCTGATTCTGGTCTTTATTACTATTCAGAAAAATTAAGTATCAATTTTACATTTAATTTTTTACAATGAAGTTTAAGCAGAATTTATATTTTTATGTTCATAGTTTCTCCATGTCCAGTTTACGACTCATAAGAATTAAAGTTTTATGGACAAATAATTTTTTAATTTTAGTCATGCTAAAGTACAATTCAAAGAGGTGCTCACTTTTAACAGGTAGCAGAAACGGAAGGGACCAAGTTTTGTTATGACCACTACGAACAAAGGGTATGCTAATGCTACCAGTTTATCACTGTACCAGCAACAAAACTGCATCGCTTTATTCAAAAGCATGGGAAATCAGTTTTTGCCAACTTGCTCACCACACCTCCCCATACCTGGAGGGGTGGTACAGAACGCCTTCAAGCATGACGGATGCCGCTATGCACCTGTGCATGCCCGGCCCCTCACTGCGCGCACTGAAGGGCTCCTGCGGGAGAATACAGGGTAACTGCCTACCCACTGGCAACATGGCCGTCCTCACAGCAATCACGTGCCTGTAATTTCTCCCCTTTAGTTAAGGTCCCTGATTATTTTGCAGCCAATTTTCAGTAGTGTTTTGTACGTTCAAAAGTCAAGATCAGGATGGTGAAGGGAGACACCTCAGGGCTCCCCGCCACTGAAACTTTGAACAACCAACAAAAACTGGCAGAAGCGTCTTTCTCAGAGCTCCAGAAAACAGCTCAAGGGCTGCAGAACAGGGAAAGCGCTGAACCAAGGAAAAGATCCCTCAGAAGCAGGAGGCTGTCCTGGCGCCCCGGCTCCGTCCTGGAGGGCACAGGGCCTCCCTCCTGCACGTGCGGGGAGCGAGTATACTGGCCCAACCTGGGGTGGCCCATGGGCCTTGCTGTCCCAGAGCCTGCCCTGCCGGTAGAGGGCGGCTCACAGAGCCTCCTGCAGAACACCGGGGGCAGTCGTGCTGACCGGGACTTGAGGAACCTGCTTCCTTAGGGAAGAGGTACATCACCATCTGTGTAAATGGGGAATTCCTGGGGCACTCGCACATTCCCAAGACTAGACATATCACTGTCAGAAAGGACCAGGGAGGCCCCCATGCTTCAGCCTTAACTCATCATAAGCTGAAGGTCCACACAGGCCAATATGCAAAGAATGGAAAAGGTGTTTTGTTTTTTTGGGTTTTTTTTTGCTAGCGCCTGGCATTCAAGGAAAGCTCTATCCTAACACTAGCTGGATACAAGCTTAACAGACGCCTCAGAGTCTAAATTCCAGTGAAAACATTTTAAAATATCAAAATGTCCAGGTTTCAACAAAAGATTGCAAGACATATACAGAAACAGGAAGGAATGGCCCAAGCAAGGACAAGATTAAAGCTTTAGAAGCCGTCCATGACGAGGACCAGACCCGGGACATTCCAGACAAAGACTTTTCAAAAATGGCCCTAAATATGCTCAAAGAGCTAGAGGACAACATGGACAAGAACTAAAGGAAATCAGGAAAACGACAGATGAACACAAAGAAAATATCAATATCAATATTATGAAAAGGAAGCAGACAGAAATGAAGACCAAGCAACAGAAATTAAGAATTCCCTGGAGGGTTCAACAGCAGAGTGAGGCTGGCAGAAGAAACAATCAGTGAACCTGAAGACAAGACAATCGAAACCATCCTGTATGAGGAGCAGAAGAATGAAGAGAAGTGAACAGAACCTGAGGAGCCTGTGGGACACCATCAAGTGCATCGTATACTCATGCTGGGCGTCCCAGAAGGAGAGGAAAGAGAGAAAGGGGCAGAGAGAATATCCTAAGAAATAATAGCTAGAAACTTCCTGAATTTAATGAAAGACATGACTTTATACCTTTAAGATGCTCCGCAAACTCCAAATAAAATAAACCCAAATAGACCAACACTGTGCCATTTTATAATCAAACTGTCAAATGCCAAAGATAGAGAATTCTGAAACCCTCAAGAGAGAAGCAACATGTCACGGGCAAGGGAGCCTCAATAAAATTAAGCTGCTTTCTCATCGGAAACCATGGAGGCTAAAGAAAGCAGTGGGAAAGACATTTAAAGTACTGAAAGCAAAAAACTGCCAGCAAAGAATTCTATATCCTACAAATCTGAACTTTCAAAAATGAGGGAGAATAAGTAAATTTTTCTTAAAATGAGGGAGGGATTAAGACATTCCCAGATAAACAAAGCTGAGGGACATCATCACCACTAGGTCAGCCCTACAAAAAATGCCAGAGGGAATTCTGCAGGTTTGAAGGAAAGGAGAACGCTAGACAAGTAACTGAAGCCACGTGAAGAAATAAAGATCTCCAGAAAAAATGACATGGGTAAATATAAACACCAGTACTATGTATTTTTTATTTGTAACTCCACTTTTACTTTCCACGAGATCTAAACAGCAAATGTATAAAATGCAATGATAAGTCAATGATTTGGGATGCCTAAAGTATAAATATGTAATCTGTGACAAAACTAAATAAAAGTAGAGGGACGGTGAAGTATAGGAACATAGTTTGTGCATGCTATTGAAGTGAAGTTGGTATCAAACAAAAGGAGATTGTTATAGATTTAGGATGTTAAATATAAGTCCACTGTAGCCACAAAGAAAATATAAGAGAATATGCAAACTCACAGAGACAGAAAGTAGAGCACAAGCTACGAGGGGCAGGGGGAATGGGGTGTTAATGCAAGATGACTATAGGATTTCTGTTTGGGGTGAAGGGAAAGTTCTAGTAACGGATGGTGGTGAGGGCCCCGCAATATTGTGAATGTGATTAATCCTGCTGATTAATTATGCTTGGCAGGGGCTGGAGTGGGATTTATGTTGTATATATGCTTCCCCAATTTAAAAAGAGAGAGAGAAACTACAGAAATAATGGCAATTAAATGCAACACATGATCCTGCTTGGGATCTAAGAATGGAGGAGAAAAGGCTCAAAAGGACATTACTGGGACATAAAATGCACACTTTATATCTATTTTAAATTTCTTGAACTCGATAACTGCACTTAAGGTGATTACATA
>JAQZBX010017625.1:0-35379 GCA_029593785.1 Cabassous unicinctus | reverse complement strand
TTACACTAGTGTGGTACTTTTGTAAATATTTGTTTTTCTTATGTCTGAGATGATAATGTGTTGAAGAATAGAGATAGACAACTTATTTTCTTATTCCTTCAGTTGACTATGAAATATAATCCTTCATTTGTAAAATTAGAAGGATGGACCTTCTTTACCATCCCAATCAATTTAAAATATCTTTATAAATGTAAAATCTAAGCTCTTCCACTGGATTTCAGGATTCTATGAATTTGTTCTAGGTACTGGCAGAACAATTAATTGTTCACCCAAGAGGATTATTCCTATTTTACAGAAATGAGGAAATTGTGGTCATAATTAAGATCAGATACTTGGAATAAACTTTTCCATCAGAATTGGAAAACCAACTTGAATAATAAGGGAATTAGCAAAGGAGAAATGGTAGAGCCGAACTCTCATGTCTAGCTGAAGTTACAAGACTTGGTTAACTTTCATATAATAAGTAAAACAATTCTAAAAGTTGAAAATTACCAGAAATCTGCAAAGTATCTTACATTTGTTACCTTATTAAATCTCCACAACAATGCTATGGATAAATCGTATTACTTTCAAAAAACGTGTAGCCTTCTTTCTTGTGAATTTATTTTTGGGCCTAGCATGAGGCATCAAGTACATATACATCACAAATATGTGACTGTCAGTGAAATATGCCCAGATTCCATCTTATCAATGTTTGATAACATTAGAACAAAGCCCAGAGGAAAGTTAATTTGATTTTTAAAAGTAAGGAAACAAAACACAAGAAAAATACAACTAATTATAGCATGTATAAAATGTTTCCAAATTCCAAATACATTTGGTGGTTTTTCTTTTTATAACCTTTGCACATAGGATATAGGGCAGAAAGTTTCTGACATAAAATACTGCCAACATAGCATATATCATATATTGGTATATGATTTTTTTTTCTATTTTCACTCTGTTTCATTTATGTGGGTATATACTAAATAACAGTGAGACCTGCAAAGTGAGATCTGATGTTTTTTTTTTATTTAAAGGAGAATTTTCTAATTCTATTTGTGGGTAATACTCAGCTGATACTTGATAAAGCCTGATGAGATTATGATTTCATAAATATAATGTATTTATTATACAATGCTAGTTTTACTCTCAGCAACCTAACTTTTTTCCCAGTAGTTAATGTTTTCAAGAAAAGGAAAAAAGCTTTGCAGGAAAGCCTTCTTGAATCAAAGAGCAAAATTATATTTTCTTTGACTCCTGAACCATTTTTCCATTATAATCTTCCCCATGCAAAGAATGATATGCCTCACCATATTAAAATATAGCTCAGAAGAATTCATTATTCATCTAATTTCAGGTGGCTACGAACTGCTCTGGATCATGGAAATAATGTCACAGAATTTATACTCTTAGGACTTTCTCAGGAAAAACAAGGTTTTTTTTGTTTTGTTTTTTTTGTTTTTTTGCTATTTTTACTCAGTTATATTGCAATTTTGACAGGAAATCTGCTCATCATGTTTTCTATCACCTGCAGTCAACTTATTAATCAGCCTATGTATTTCTTCCTGAGTTCCTCTCATTCTTGGACCTTTGCTATACCTCCACTGTGACCCCCAAGCTCTTCATGGACTTCCTGGCAGAAAAGAAGGCCATTTCCTATAATGGATGCATGACCCAGCTCTTTACCATGCATTCACTTCTTTGGAGGTATTGATGTCTTCATCCTCACAGGGATGGCCTATGGCCGCTACGTGGCCATATGCAGGCTCCTGAACTACACCACCATCATAAGCCGGAAGAGGTGTAACATCATAATGGCTCCTTCCTGTGCTGGAGGATTCCTGCATTCCCTTGGCGAGTTTCTCCTCACCATCTTCTGACCCTACTGTGGTCCCAATGAGACAGATTACTACTTCTATGATGTGTACCCTTTGCTGAAACTTGCCTTTGCTGACACAGGCAGAATTGGTCTCTTGGTCATTGTTACTTCAGGCCTGATGAGCCTGGTGACTTTTGTCATCCTGTTGATATCTTATGCTGTGATCTTACACACTGTCAGGTCCTATGCTGTGGAGAATTTCCACAAAGCTCTTTCCACATGCAGTTCCCATATCACTGTGGTTGTCCTTTTTTTGCTCTTTACTATTCATTTACATTCGACCAGCCACTACTTTACCAGAATAAAAAGATTTTGCTCTTTTTTATACTATCTTTGCCCCCATGCTAAACCTCTGATATACACACTAAGAAATACAGAGATGAAGAACGAACACAGTAAAGAAACTATGGTTCCGCCTCACGGGAAAGAAAGGAAATAAAGTAAAAGATATTCTTGATTCTTACCATTGAGCTTGTTGAATATGTCTCTTCCACCCTAAGATCTGTAAAATGCATAACTCTTGTCTCATATCTAGCAGCAAGTGTTTGAGCAACACCCAGATATAAGCAAAAGTTTACTTTTCCCAATATTTATCCAGGCTTTTTCTCTGCTGTGCTTTGTTTTATGACTTTCTTTTTTCTCTCTCTTCCTAATTGATCCTTCAAATAATTCAGATATTTAGTAGCAGACTATCTGGGGCATGGTGAAACCCAGTCAACATTGAAAGCCTATATAGTCTATTCTTATGTAGAATTATATTTGGTGAAGACAATTCCAAACACCAAATAGTAATTTTAAAAATCAATTCCAATATTTTAATTGTATCTCTGAGAGAATATTATAAAAGTTCTAATTCACAGACAATAACAATCTTTATCAAAATTTTCACCGTCTACTCCGATAATTTTATAACCAATGGCATTTTGGAGTTTCTCACATGTCCAACAAAATACAGTCTCGCAAGCTCCAGGAAGAAATAGTTTATTTTCTTCTCTATCACTTTCCATCCTAGATCTGTTCCTGAAAGAAAACAGCTTTACCTAGTTCTAATGCCATTTAGTGTATTTGTTAAGGGTAAGTGCTCTTAAATCAGAATCACTTGATTCAAAACCAGACTTGGTCATTTACTGTGTCTGAGGCAACTCTATGTCCAATACATCATCTATAACATACAGGTGATAATAATGGCACAGTAATCACAAATTCATGAGATTTACATGTGAGAGGCTACCACCTGGCTTTTCACATAGAAACATCTCAATAGGTATAAGTTATTTGTATTATTTATTCTCCTGTTATGCATTGAATAATACCTAATCTCATAATGACTTACCTCTGAAGCTGTGGGAACATAAGGATGGAAAAAAAGCAAGGAAAATTAATGTCACGTTCCTGTATCAGGTGGAAGTAATTTTTTCTTGCAGTGGTCAAGTAGAAAATAACACTTAAATTCAATGGGTCAATGTGAACATATTTTCCCCCTTAGCACTATAAAAATTAAAGGCAGTTCACCCCAATAGTAATCATAAGTCGCCCTAGAGGAAATTTGTCTCAAATCAGGAAGGGCTGAAAGCAAAATATGGCCACTGTATAATCAGTTAGGATCTGGGAGGACTTCAGAAATTCCAACAACCTGAAATTGCTTGTATAAGAATTTGTTTTCAGTCTGGTATGCAAGGCACACTGAATAAAGATAGGTTATTGTCGAGGGTGCCTAAGATGGGTGGATTATATAAACAGAAAAATAACTTAGTGCTTCACCTCAGTTTGAACTGCCTAACAAATAAAACTGAAAGCATTATATTTAAAAGTTCTTCAGAGTTTTTCAAAATTTCCTAGAAGTGCAGCTTGAGTAGTTTACGGCAGAAAACAGCATCACAGCAAAACTGTGGAAGATGATTTTCTGGTTTACAATAAGCAGGGTCTCTGGTAAGACCAAAAATCCCTGAATTTCACCTCTGTTTCAGGAGCTCTAGCCTCCAAACCAGCCAGACATGTATTATTGAAAAGCAAAACATCAAAAATTAATAAAGATGTTTCTTTCATTTCTACTTTTGTAGTAAAAATTTTGAACAGGAATTAATAAAACATTTGGGGCAGAAAATAACAGAAATAGCAATTATTAATAAGGAAATTCCAAGTTTACCTCCTTCATTTATGCCCCATATTTCTTCCTTCTGCCTTTTCAAGGACATCGCTTCATTGCTTCTCCCCTCTTCCTCTGCATAAGCAATTTTTATCTCTTAGATCATTGGCATCATCATAAAACTGCCAGGGAATATCATGGGAGTCCTTGAAATTTCCCATGTCCTTACAAGTGCTTCCTTCCAGATTATCTGCCTTGCATTGTCTTTGAATAAGATATTTAGCAACTCTATGGATATAAATGCAAATATTAAGAAAATGACAGTAATGACAAAAATCCTTGTCCAGAGACTGCAAAGTGGAACGCAATAGATTGTCACACTGTGAATACTGACCAATTTTGCCAGTAAATTCATTCAGCATTCCTTATTAAATGATGAACATGTGGTATTTATGCGGTATTTTTTAAACTTATCTAGCTTTCCTCATTACATTTGTTAAATAAATTATTTGTTATGAGTTCCTTTTATTTTTGTGTGCAAATCATGATTATATTCTCTTTTAAAATGGATCCATTTAACAAAATAAACTTGTATTTATCTTTTTTCAAACAAAACAAAAATCTTTTTTGTCCGTATTTTCCCTTTTAATTTTCTTTCCCTATTTTTGATTTTTCTTTTTCCTATGGTCACTGTATCTAACTTCTCTCCTTTCCAATTTTACTTAACCTTCTCAAAGGAGGTTTTCACTTCTACCACTTCAATGAAGCTACTCTTATCGCGGTCATCAATTACTTTTATATTGACATTTCCAGGATTTGACAGAGTTGATCACTCTTTTTCTCTAGGTGTTTTGACTTTGGGATCATCATACTCTCCTAATTTTACTTCTTTGGTTTTTTTTATATTTTATATTTTTATTTTTTAAAGATACTTAGATTATATAAATGTCACATAAAAAATATAGAGGATTCCCATATGCCCCGTTCCCTACCTCCCGATATTTTCCCACATCATCAACATCCTTCATTAGTCTGGTACATTTGTTACAATTGATGAACACATTACACATTTTGGAGCATTGCCACTAAATGTGGATTATCGTTTACATTGTAGTTTACACTCTATCCCACACATTTTTGTAAGTTATTACAAGATTTATAATGGCTTGTATCTGTCATTGCAATGTCATTCAGGACAATTCCCAAGTTCCCAAAATGCCCCCAAATTACACCTATTTTTCCCTCTCCCTCCCTTCAGAACTTCCAGTGGCCACTGCCTCCACATCAATGAAAAAGTTCTTCTATAGGTAGAATCACAATAAGTTTATAGTAGAACACCAGTAAGTCTATTCTAGTCCATCATTCATGCTTATTTTTTTTAAGATTTGATTTATTCTCATCATGCTTCATTGCTTCTAGGCCAAGAACCAGTGTTAGGTCACAGCACAACTACAGGCGAGAGTCCAAACTTTTCAAGTCTAAAAGTCCATATATCTCACTAGAGTGCATTAGTATTATCCAATTCCCAGCTATTGTGATTGATAATCAATGGATATTAATGGGTAAGTAATATATACCTCAATTATTATGTCATTCCTAAATTCAAGGTGATTTTCTCATACATTTGATTATTGTTTCTCCATTTTCTTAAATTTAAGTTGATTTTCTCAAATTACTCATTTGATTAATGCTCCTCAACTTCTAGAATTCCACTTACATGTATATTTTTATTCTTCTCTACAGTGTTTATCTTCCACAAATTATCTTTATTTCTTAATCTTTTGCATTTATTTCTAGGGAAATTTTTCAGATGATTGTATAATTCACTAATTTTTAAGCAAATATCTGCCCTTCAAAACATCATTGCTTTTATAATTTTAATTGTAAATATATATATATTAAATAAAATTGTAAATATATATGTGTTTGTGAGTATATATATGTATCTACATCTGTAGCTATATCTATAATCTAAATCTATATCAATACCTCTATCAATATCTAGAGAAAGATTCAAAATAAAATGACCTCTTTTATGCTACCAGACCTGTTAAGAAATAGAACATTACCAGTAGCTTTCAAGTGACATGAAAGCCTCTTCCTCAAAGTATCCCTTCCCTCTCTCTCAAAAGTAACTAATTCCTGAATCAGGTGTTAATGCTCTCTTGTTTATTTTTACATCAATAGCATTAATACATATACCTATATACTGAAAAAATATATTGTCTAATTTTGCCTGTTTTCGACCTTGAATCTTCTAAGAATGACTTCTTTCTTTTAAAATTATAATTTTAAGTCTTATGCACCAAATATTGTGATTACATCACCCATTTTTTTCTGTATTTTTATATGAAAAACATACAATTCATTTATCCATTCTCCTATTATTGATCAATTACATTATCTGCCATCTACTTTCCTTCTTCCTTTATTTTTATTATTGTTACTATTTTATGAATGCAAAAAAGGGTGCTCTGAAAGTTCTTGAAATTATCACTTGGTGGAAATTTACAGAAGAATCACATATATAAATTATACTTGAGTCATAAGAAAGGAATACATTCAATTTAATATTTAATACCTCTTCATAGAGATGGTAAAGTTAACACTCTCACAAGCAGTAAATGAGAGTTTTCATTGTTTTATATCCTTGCCACTATGTAGTCTTTTATAACTTTAAGTTTTGTCAGACTGATAAGGATTAAATCGTTTTACATTGTGTTATTAATATTTCCCTGATTACTAACCATATTTTCAGATGTTTACAGGTGATTTGGATGTTCTCTTCTGTAAAATGCCTGCTTTCAAATTTGACCATTTTTTCAAATGGATTCTTTACTTTCTATCTCATTGGGGCTTGGTTATAGATTTTGGATATTAATGCTTTTAAGTCATAAACTTTATATCTAACTTATTCCAATCTAGGGATTTTTTTCCACTTCTCTTTATAAAGGATTTTTATTGAACAATGCTCTTTATTTGAAACAGTAAAATCTCCACTTTTTCTTTACAGTTATCTTTTTGTTATTGTTTTTAGGTCAGTAAAAATAGCAAAAAGAATTTATTGAGGAATGAGGGAAAGAACAGAGCTTGCCGAGGAATGGGAGTGAAGGACGGAAATAGATCATTAGCAGCAACACAGAAGATTCCTTCCTCCAGTCACCAGAAGCAACTGCTATCCTGTCTTTTAATAATAGATGAGTTTTAATTATTTTCAACTTTATATACATGGAATCATAGAATATTTACTCTTTCTCTTTGTCTTCTTTAGTTCATCATTATGATTGGGAGATTGTGAATTTTTTCCATATCATGAGGAACAATGGCTCCTTTATTGTTTACTACCAAACTAAAACGCTACTTAGAAAATTTTTGCTTCCTGTCCCACCATTTCTAGCTCAGCAAATTTGTAGGTTTTAGATGTACAGCGGTTCTGCTTTCATTAGAGAACACAGCAGTGATTTTATTGAATTCATAATTGAAAATACCACCTGGAAATTTTGGACTCCTCATATCTCTATTAAACCAACAGAAAAGAAGGGGATGAGTTCATTGGTACTAATGATCAGGGGAAACGTTTTGGTTGCATCACAATGAGGGCACAGATGAAGAATATCTTCAATCCATAGAAATCTTTAAAATGTCTCTTAAAGATTTCAAGACAAATGATAAAATATAATGGAAAAATAAAGCTACAAATAATGTTAGTTGTAAAGATTAACTGTAGTCACATGACCAATGACAGCAACAAGGACTGTTTTAGCAATTCATTTTTTGTTGTTTCTTAGATTTATGTATGCATATATGTATGTGCATCTTGTTCAATAAAATGAAAAAAAATTATTATTTTATTAATGAATTCTAAAATATATAGGAGAGTGTCCATAAATGCTTCGTAGCCAAAGGGCTTAAATGTTTGGTCAAAGGAGTTAAATGTTCCACTCACTTATCTACTGGTCTCAGCTCAAAAAATTCATCTTTTTAATCTTTTTATTGTGTACTGGGACATAGATTCTAAAAACTATGCTTCTGCTCTACCAGATGGCATAATGTTAGTTTTTGCCAAAATAGATGCAAGAGGAAGGAAAAAGATTTCCTTACACTGCCAAAATAAAATGTTAAAGTAAAGATAAGGAGGACTTGGTAAAGGAATATGAGGAGAATGGAGGAACAATGAACATGGGGAAACAAATCAAAGTTGACCAACCATGAATAGGTCTGGACAAATGCTGAAGACTGCACATTGCATATCACACCAGACGATTTTTCAGGCTTAGAGTTGAATATATTTTTATTTCACAAGGCCTGGGAAGAAAATCCAAAATGCCCTTTATACAAACTACTGCCTTTTCTGAAAACATTGACAGCACCACACTTTCCTCAAGGCATTCTTCATCTCCCAGTTTCTAAGAGTGTAAACCAGAGGATTGAACATGGGAGCAATGATGGTGTAGAAAACAGCAAACACTTTATCTTCTGGAAAAGTTATGAGTTGTCTAATATAAACAAAGAAAACAGGCACAAAGAACAGAATCCCAATGGTTATGTGAGAACTGCAAGTGGAAAGAGCTTTGTTATGGCTTTGTGTAGAGTAAGCCCTGATGGTGTATAATATCAGAAAATAAGATAACATCAAAATCACAAAAGTTACCAAAGCAACAAGACCTGAATTGACTATTACCAAAAGACCAATTATGTATGTATCATTGCAGGTCAGTTTCAGCAAAGGAAACACATCACAGAAGTAGTGCTCTATCTCATTGGGACCACAGAAGGATAAGACGATGGTGAGAAGAAACTGATTGGCTGAGTGTATAAATCCCCCAACATAACAAGCTGTGATGCTAGTGTGACACCTCTGCTTGTTCAGGATGACGGTGTAGTGCAGGGGCTTGCAGATGGCCATGTAGTGGTCATAGGCCATCTTTGTGAGGATAAAGATCTCGATGCCTCCAAAGAAATGTACGGAAAAGTGCTGTGCCATGCAGGTATTATAGGAAATGGTCTTCCTTTCTGCTACTAAGTCCATCATTAGTTTGGATGTCACTGAGGAAGTGTAGCAAAGGTCAGAGAGTGAGAAGTAATTAAGGAAGAAATATATGGGCTGGTCAATTAGCTGACAGCATGAAACAGAAATCATTATGAGCAAGTATCCCATCCAAATAGCAAGGTAACAAAATAAACATAATATAAAACAGAATATTTCAATGTGCTTGTTTTGGCAAAGTCCTAAGAGAATAAACACAGTGATGTTATTCCTATTTTCCATGGTTCAGTGCAGTGAAAATGCTTAAAAGTATCTGAAAAGACAAAATGAGTAAGCCAATGTCAAAAGTGTTCATAGAGATATTTATAACACACATATCATGAAATTATATTTAATTGGCATAATTCCAGTGTTTCAGTAAATGCAAATCGGATATTAAACAAAAGTATCTTTTCTGATTAATGTCATGATGCTTTCCATAAATCTTTCATTATGTTCAATCTTGATATTACTTGAAATTAATGCATTCAATCAGTAGTTAAAATCATTTAAAATATTATTAGTTTGCAAACGTTTTCCAACACCAATGAAATATACAATTAAATACATTGGGAGGGATTAATTCACCATATATAAACTGCCACCTATTTTTTAGCACCTTAATTGTAGATTGGAGAGTATCCCTACTTTCTACTCTTCACCCTGCCATCGATTTTTGTTGCCAACTTTGCAAGTGGCTTTATTTCCTTCAACAACGATTTCTTCAGCCAAAATGTAGAGACAATGTTTCTCCCTTAACCAAAACAGTAAGTGAGTTCTGAGCTTCAAATTTAAGATTAGAGAGGGAGACCTTTGAGAAGAATAAAATACTATGTAAATGGTTATATTATTACATTCAGTTTGTTGTTCATACTAGAGTAATAGTACTTTATAGAGTTAAAAATTACTCGAGGTTTTCCTAGGTTAATTACATACAGAATAACTAACTAGTACTTAGCCAGTCAGAACTTGAAACCACAGATTTTTTATTCCAGAGCCCAAATTCATAATCACAAATGATATGGTACAAAGCAAAAATGTTTCATGTTTAACCCCTAATTTTTCATAATACCCTATTTTTCATGAAAAACAGTGTACTCCCCATAATTACTGACACCAAATGACTTCAGCGTTCTAATTTTAACATGTAGATGGAAAATGAGATAAAAAATGAACCCAGATATTGGAAATATTGGCATAATTCACCACACAGGTTATTCTGCGTCTGCTTCAATTGTTGAAGGACCATTCTTACACTTTCCTCACTGAAATGCTGGTTATTCTCCTACTGCTCAGATTATTTCATTGCAGCTTCTTAAATTCATATTTCCCTCACTGGTAGTACTGTTAATAATGGGCACTTTCTAATTCCTTTGACTTTAGTAAAAGAAAACCATGTACTGGCACCTGTCTCTCAATGTGTTTCCACAAAAAATGGGATGTTATATACTCTGACCAACAGTTTGAAGGCAAGTAAAATAATTTTAATATTCAAATGAGTCTAATAAAGATCTGAATTTCATTACTAAAATTATTCCCAGAGGGGTCTAACTCAAATGACTAACTAAATACTGGGTAAAATATAAATTGTAAAACTACATTTTTATTGTTCTATGGCATTGATTCTTCCTTGTATGTTGTTTGTAATTACCTTCCCAAATAAGTGACTCACCTGGTGGATTTCCTTTATATCCATATTATCAGACCCAGCAGAGCTAGGATAAAATCTGGATTATAAGCAGTATGCAAGCATCTATTAGCCCAGCTGTGTGGATCCATGGATCTTAGTCATTAGAGATTTCCCCTGGGGTCCAAATGATTTAATATTCCTGCTCTATATGAAAGTGGTTTTTTTGTTATGAACACAAGTTTTGAGGGCTTTTCCTTGAGAGCCTTTTCCTTACTATAATCGCTTTAAACTGACAGAGGAGAAAAGAAAAGTCTTGGCCCTCATGTTAGTCTTATCTCTCCTCTAAATGTGGCCTCACTCTGTTCTCTGACAGGATTAAAATATGTTTTATTTATTTCCATTTATTATTTAAGTAGATTTCCTGAAAAATTATAAACTTAAACCCTCTGTGGACTTAGAAAACTCCCATCAGAAGAATTTGAAAAAATATGTACATATAGAGCTGAATATAATATTATCTCTCTTCTGCTCTTTATCATTTCTATACATTCCCTTTTCCTTTGTTTCTTCTTTCACAATGGATCCAAAGTTGGAAACTGACTTCCAATGTGCTGCATTAGCAGATTAAGTAAAGGCAAACACATTTGAGCACTTACTGTGTGATCTGAATACCAAATAATCTCATTCAGTACTCAAAGTTACCCAATTAAATGGCCACTAAGAACTTCCATGATAAAATTGTCTATTCTGATAGACAATCTGATGATTCTGTCTATCAGAATAGTCGATTCTGTCTATCAGAATAGACTATTGATAAAAGCCAGAGGAATAGCTAATTCAAGAAGAAGGGAAGGATTTCATTCAGAAAGGGCCATAAATGGACTTTGGAGATTATGGCAGTGTTCTGCTTCTTAAGTGAAGATTTTGGGGATATATTAACTGTAACACCTTTTTTTCCCCACTTTTCTTTATATATTCCATTTCATAATTTAATGGGGTAAGAAATATGCAAGAAAAGCCTAAAACAATTATTCAAGTCACTGAATCAATCCAGGATGTAAGCTTTGATGTGCTTTTAAAGGATTAACTTGAAAGCAATTCTAAGTTGTTTTTGTTTGTTTTTACTGTCCAGTCAATTCCCTAAAAGCCTAGGCAAACCTTTTAGTTATTATTATGCATTTCTTTTAGATGCTTCCTCCAGTGTAGTTAGTATTTTCACAGTTGTTCTTCCTCTTTACAAAGTATCTTGCTTCCCTGGGATACCCTCTGGGTTTCCTTTTTTTCTCCTTGCAGACTTCTCAGGGTCCCTGCTTCTGGATCTTTCTATCTTTATTCCTCATCCAGAAATGATATTTACTCCCGTGGATTTTCAACTCCCTAAAGTGAAAAATGTATATATATGTTTTTCTATTATGGCTTCTTTTAATATTATCAATTAAAATCCAAAAGAAAAATGTACTATCCTTACAACTAGATAAAAATACTTTTAATGTATTTTATATATAAACACTTCATATAAACAAAATTGGCTTCACACTATATGTACATATGTTCAAGCTACTTTTTCAATCATCATAGTATCACTAAATCTTCAAAAAGGTAGAAAATCAAGGAAGAAGAAAACAATTTCTCTCTCCTATTTCCACTTATAAATTTAATGTTTTAGACTATTTTAACCTTCTTTTAGATCTCTGTGTTTTCCCCTAAATAAATACTTAAGTGCTTTATTACTTCATACCATGATTTTTATCCCACAATTTTATTAATTAATGTTATAGCATTTAAACTTGTGCATTAAATTCTTAATGGACACCATCTTCCTGAAAAAAATTCAGTTTCTTTGGTAATATAATATAAAAATTTAATAAAATGCTATGACAATTGTATGTTATAATCAATGGAATATATAATTATCCGATAAATAATCTTCCTTACTCATAGCATCAGTTAAAAGGGGAATTACATTCTTTTAGTGGTTTTCTTTAAGAAATTCTTAATAGGTATAGTAGAATTTGAGGGGCCAATGTAAACATAGTAGACTATGAGTCAAAAATGGGGTTAGCAAATATAGAACAGAAGCACATTAGGGGCAAAGACACTGGAGGGAGAAGAACCTTCTCTGTGTAAAGACCACTGGTACATATCAGAAAAAAGAAGCCTAGCTAGGATTAGTCACAAAACAATTTTGGGATACATCGTGTATTAATCAAGGTTCTAAAGAGAAATAGCACTGACTGGATTTATTTATAATATTAAGTGATTTGTTATTGGGATTGGGTCAAATGACTGTGGGCAATGGCAAATCTGAATTCTGTATTGTGGGACACATTTTGGAAACTCTGATGACAATAAATTTGACTTGCTCTATAGAAGGTGGCTGGCTGAGTTAGAAACAGAAACCCATTATTCTGAGCTCTGAGCTCCTCAGTTCTGGCTTTAGGACCTCCAATTGCTTGGATGAGGAAACTCCCTGCATATCTGAGGGCAGTCTCCTTTGGTTATTTTAGATGCAATCATCATTGGTTGTAATCAACTGAATTAAATACAAATCCATCAAAGAAATACCTTCACATTGTTAAATCAGGCCATTCTTCCTTGACCAAACAACTGGACATCATAACCTAGTCAAGTTGAAATATGAAATTAACCATCACAGTCCATCCTTTGTCAATTTGGCACTCATACACATCTCCTTAAACCATTCTAAATCACCAAATAAAGGCAGTAACATAATCATACCTCCACTTACATGACAAATCTGCCCTTTGTACAACTAAAAATGCACTAACCCATTCCCTAGAAGAAAATACAGGTTCCTGGGTGATATTCCCTGCTATACTTGATGTACTTAAATACTATTTTATAGAATTCATATAATTTATGTTATATATAAATATATATTATATATATATAAATATATATATATATATTTACAACAAAATTAGGAAGAAATGCTCTTAACAATAACATTTCTTGCTTCCACAACTTGTCATGTGTTCATGAAAGATGATAATAACTGCCATCTTCCACTACTCATTCCATATACCCTTACTCTCAGCCTTCATTTCAATTCATCTTGGTTCTTTCCTTGGTGGAGTGACCCAAACATTAATTCCTGAAGAGTCTGGACCAATACTAGCCCTACCTGGATTAGGTTGTTGCAGTTTTCCACTGATTTTAATCACAAGGCATGCTAGATTAAAAGACACCATAAGGAAGCCTATATTCTAGGAATATTACTCCTTAACCCCAGAATTACTCTTCCTTAACCCCATTGAATTGTACTAATCCAATTTATACTTGGTAGCCAGACTCAATCACCCAAGCCAGAATAGTATCTCCTTACTTTTCATGTTGATTCAGAAATATGAGGGACCCAAAGTGACTGGGTGGTGGCCTTAACTTCCAATTCAGTGGTATCATTATTGTATCAACTGGAGTTATCCTCCTTTTGGAACTAAGATCTCTAGACCAGCTGACCTGGCTGCCAGGATAGGAAGCATATATTTCTGTAGTGGACTAGTGAAGGAAGCAGTGAGTAGTGCTACTCTTATGTCCATCCCATGATTTCTGGATGCATGAATCCTGGCTATGGGAATGTATATGATTTAAAGTAAATATTGTCTCCTGATGAGCACTACCCCAGCTCTGAAAGATATTGCCATCTATTTGGCCCCAAAATTGAGTTTTAAAAACTCCCATTTCACAGTTATGTAAATCCAGCTGCTTCAGAATGATGGGGAGCACGGTAAGTAAGACCAGTGAATTCCATGAACATGGGCACATTTCTGCACATTATTTGTTTGAAGTGGGTTTCTCAATCAGGAACAATGCTGTATCGAGTAACATGATGCCAGAGAAGGCATTCTGTAAGTCTGCAGATGGTAGTTTTGGCAGAAGCATTACATGCAGGGAAGGTAAACTGCCTAATGCAGTGAGAACAAAGCACTGTCCCTTCCATAATGGAAGTGGTCCAATGTAATTAACCTACCACCAGGTATCAGGCTGATCCCCTTGAGGAACGGTGTCCTACCAGAGACTCAGTGTTGGTTTCTGAAGCTGGCAGACTGGGCACTCATCAGTTGTTGTAGCCTAATTGGGCTTCAGGAATGGAAGTCCATATCATGGCACCCATGCATAATTTCCAACCCTACCACCGGGTCACTTTGTTCATGAGCCCATTGTGTAATGACAGAAGTGGCTTGGGAAAAAGCCAAGCTAGTAACCACAGAAAGGGTCAGCCCATCCAGATGATATTAAAATCTTCCTCTGTTGAGGTCATCCTTTGGTGATCACTCATATGGAATACAAATATCTTCATATTTTTCTCAAAATGAAAATGGTTTACTTACAGATCTCACCTGCAGACTTATTTGTTATCAATTTTGTAATAATATTCCTTCCAAATCCATGAATTTTCCAAACCATTTACCACAAATCATGAATTATTATGCAAATGCATCACCAGTCATTTCTCCTTCAAAGCAAAATGAATGATCAGATGCATTCTTGAAATTCTGCCCACTGGGAGGATTTCCGTTCACTACTGTCATTTAGGGATATTCCAGAAATTTGCTGTAGTGCTGCCACTCTCTTCTATGGGTGGTTCCTATATTAATGTGAACCAGCTGTAAACCAGGTCCAAAATTTCTCTTCCTCAGTCAAGTTAACTGGTCATAAGGAACTACCCAAGAAGCCACTGTGTAAACTGAGAATGGGAAGAAAATGTGGCAGGAGTAAGGGCCGTAGGCGTTTGGAACACTTTGTGCCATCAGGGCCTGCTCAAGGCCAATCTCATATATACTATTTCTGTTTGATGGTGGATTGTTGCAGTGCATACCTAACTTAATGGCTTGGTAGGTCAGACAATAACCAGGTCATGATAAGCAGGTCAGGTCTCATGGTAACTTGGTGAACCATGGTTGAGTGTTCAGTCTCTTTTAAGACTCAGTAGCAGACCAAACGTTGTTTCTCCAAGAATAGTTATCTCAAATTGTCCCAGGGATTTACTCCAAAATCCAAAGTGTCTGTACTAGGATTCTTCAATGGGGACCTGCTAAAGGCTGCAAACAGCATTTTTGTTTGACACGGACCTTCATTGAATCTGCTAGATCATACAGCCCAAGTGGCAGGACAGCATGCCTTCAAGCCTGGACTTATTGAAAACCTTCCTTTGTTTCACTCTTGACTCAAAGTAGCTTTTTGGCCCACTTAGTAAATGGTGTAGTAAAACCAAATGAGGAATATATCGCCTAAAACCCAAACAAGGTTAGCTAGTATTGTGTCTCCCTTATAGTTATAGGAGTTTCCAGACTCAATAGCTTATCCTTCCCCATAGAAGGGATTATTTTGTATGTTATATGGAAGTTCTTCAGGTGATGAGATGCAAAACAGATAGCCAGACAGCTGAGAATGCATGAAAGGACAGCTTTGTTAGCTCTACGGGTGGTAAGGGAGCGAAGGAGAATGAGGCAGTGGAAATGTCCAGGGCTTTCCTAACTTAAGCTTCCATGAGGGTCAGTATAGGTGGAGAGAGAGAGAAGAAGAATTTGCATATCTGGCTATTACCTTTCCTGTGACTCAGAGGGGATTCCATTTGGCACAAAAAGCAGAATTGCCAAAGGCCATCTGGAGAAGCTGAGGGCAGCTCTTATCATCCAAGCCATATAGAAGTACATGTCCTGCTTGAAGCTGTGAATGGCAGAAGCAGCAAGGGCCATTTGGAGTGGGAGTGCGTGGTTCTTATCATCCAAACCATATGGAGGTACAGGCCTTGCTAGTTGCTGTTGGTTAAGCTTACTAAGTCAAGGCTAACTGGGTTGGTTACTCAGGGGAATTTATGACTAGGAAAGATGATGAGGCAACAAATATTATTTATTTTATGCCATTACAAGGATATCTCAAAATTCCCTTCACCACCAAATGCCTAGAAATTTGACCGTGTTCACTGAAATTTGCTTGGTTTTATTTGCCACCCTTTGGTACGCAAATATCTTTCCAATAAGTCTATGGTAGTTGCTACATTTTTGCTTACTATGTACAATCACTATAATGTCATCAGTGTAATGGACAAGTGTGATACCAAGTTTGCTGTGGAGTAGATTATGGCATAGGGCTTGAGAGTTGGTAAATCCTTGGGGTACAAGAGTGAAGGTAAATTGCTGGCCCTCCCAGTTGAAAGCAAACAGTTTCTGCTGGATTTTACTAATAGGTATTGAAAAAAAGTATTTATCAATTCAATAGCTACATACTAGGTAACTGATGATGTGTTAATTTGCTCAAGTATTGATACCACATCTGAAACAGCAGCTGCAGTTGGAGCCACCACCTGGTTAATTCAATGTTATCCTCCAAGATCTATAAGTTTTCTGCACAGACCAAACAGGAAAGTAAAATTCGAGTGTGGTGGGAATCACTACCACTGCATCTTGCAAGTCCTTGATGGTGGTACTAATGGTTGCAATTCCTCTAGGAATGTGTTAGTGCTTATGGTTTACTATTTTGTTAGGTAGGGGAAGTTCTAGTGGCTTCCATTTGGCCTTTTCTACCATCATAGCCCTCAATGTCCAGATGAGAGAACAAATGTGGGGATTATTCCAGTTGTTGGAATTGGAATGCATTCCAATTATGCATTCTGAAACTGGGGAAAAAAACACAGAATGGATTTGGGGAGCCATAGGGCCATCTGTGAGATGCACCTAAACTAAAACTCCATTGATCACCTTTCTTCCATTATCACCTAATTTGGATGGTGTGAACACAGTGACATTTTCATTCTATTGGAATTAATGCCACTTCAGAGCCAGTGTCCAGTACTTTCTGAAATGTCTGATCATTTCTTTTTCCCCAATACATAGTTATCTTGGAAATGGACCATAGGTCCCTTTGGGGCAGACAGGAAGAAGAGGAACAATATACATTTTTGGCAAGCAGGGTCTTTGCCCAAATGAACTTTGACTTCCCTTCATTATAGGGGTTCTGAGTCAATAAACTTCCTCAAGTTTATTGGGATTGATTGAGGTGTTTTACACCCTGTTTCTGTCATTCAAGTTAGGTTTTTGTTCGCTTTATTTAGAACTTTTCTACTTATACAGATCAAGAAAGATTTTAGTAGAAATCCCATCTATTTCACTTCTAGCTACCGCAACATCAAATAACCACTGCCATGTGTCTCTGTGAGTAAGACTATTCTGATTACTGCTTTGACCCAAGTCTCTGTCAGAGTCGCCACTCCTACCTTGCTTTGAATTAAGAGCCATCCCTTGGTATCTGCTAATCCAGAATCAGATCTTCCTCATTGTATTTAGCATTCAAGTCTGTGGCAGCAGTTCCCACAGTAATATCTGGACCACAGAGTAAAGGGATCACAGAGCTCTTCAGGCATGGTGGAACAGCCCTCACAAATTGATACCTACACTTGTGTTGAAAGGTGCGTACACTGGATGTTCCTGGGGTAGGTGAGCAAGTCTTAACATGTTGATAAATTTACTGATAATTAATTTAGTAAGTCGCTTGTTTTAAAAAGTACTTTTTTGCATCTGGAAGAATGCATGAACATGACAATTCGTCCTTTTATTCATAAGGAAATAGATGAGTTTGAAGAACTTTTCCTAAATCACATTAACAGGCCATGGCAGATCAAGACCAGGACCTCCATTTCCACTTTTACGTGTCTTAGGTTCTTGCAATAATTCCTTTCTTTTGAATTGAATGTGATATTATAGAAGGATATTTCAGTAGCCACAGTTGGAGAAGTTCAAATTAGATAATGAATAGCTATTCCTTTTAGAAAGGTAGAACTCATACATATTATTGAAATTTTCAAAAAACTCACAAAACTATGAAATGTCATGAATACAACATAGAAAAAAAAGATTCCTTGTGATTCCCTTGAGTTACAATGGTGAAACATTCACACAATATAATTTTTTTTTAATTAACAATAAAAGATCTAGAATTTAGTGAGTTATTGTAGTGTATTAGACACATGAATCTTTAACTAAGTGTCTTATATGGATCATTTCACTTAATTCTCATTAGAATCATTATGGTAGGTACTCTTATTATCACTATTTTATAGATGACAAAAATAAGGCTCAGTTATGTATGAAAATTGCCTAACATTATTCACAGAGAAGTATATTTGAACCCATTTAACTCAAGCTCTGTCAAGCACAATGATAACCTCCCTTCTTTGTGGATAAAACCTCAAATTATATTTTAAGAGTTGAGGACTAGGCCTAGGCTAAGGAAATCAGTGTGATCCTGAAAACCATGGATTGCATTTTTCCCATTTTTATTCTTCATAGAGGTCAGGGTGAGGCAGCGTGAACAGTTGTGTCCTGAATGTCCCTTTCAGGATTTTGTCGAGTGTGGATATTTTCCATGAATTTATTGTAGCAGAGATGATGATTTCAGGTAATCAGAAGCTTTAAATATGATGACATTCCTATTCAGTTCATACATATCAGAGGCTATTAAGCTTTTGTGTAGCACACCCTGATTATTCAGCATCTTCTCTCACCTGCTACAAATTTATTGTTTCTTCCATTAAAGCTATAATAAGAGGCATTGTTAGTTCAGCAAATCAAGGAACTGTGAAAAAGAACAAATTATAACTTTGAGTACTCAATAATAGCAGTGACTAGATTTAAAAGATCAGTTAAAGATTAATCCAAATATTATCAGAATTATAAAAATATATGCAGACTCATTCATTTAATGCTGTAAATAAAATCAAATCCAGAGGTAGGTATAAAAAGAGATGTGGATTTTGTTATAAATGTAGGTACAGATATAGATGTTTTTTGTTTCTTTATGTCAAATATCTCCTCGCAGTGGGAGGGGAGCAGTAATATATCTGACTAGTTATATGCATATGGAATTCAAATAATAGAAATTCATGGGATATAATGCTTAGGGAATAGCATCTATATGTATATTTACTATGGGTACTTGAAGAAACAATGTTATAACTACAAAATTATATGTTTTGTAAAAGTTCCCTGAATTGCAACACTGGATTATGGTTTGTATTTTACTTTGTTTTATTTCATTCATTATATAATGCATCATAATAAAACTTAATGGGTTTTTAATGAACTTTATGGAAATAATATTGAAATATGATATAATTTAAAAAGAAATAAGAATATTGTATAACACTAAAATCCACTTTGGCCTTCACTCCCATTGTTCCCCAAAGGGAAATATTTCCTTCCACACATTTTCCTATTCATTAAAGAGTGCACAGGTATTCATATAATCTAAGTGACATTTTTTTGAAGTAATTTCTTAACATATAGGTTATCATATTGTGATTATCCTTGTGTGCCTAATGTTTTTTACTCAATAATATAATTTAGTGATTTATTCATGTTAGATGTACCAGAGAGCGCCACAATTAAAATTTCTGACTTATTTTCCCTAATAAGTACTTATCACACATTATTTACATTCTATTATTGTTCGATATTTAGATCATTTCCATTTTCTAAATTTGAACAGGGTTACAATGAATATAAGGCTGTTTCAAGAGACAACAAGCTGATTTCATAAAACATCATCAAACTTTTATATGGACAGGCTTTTCCATTCTATTTTCATGAAAATGATGTGTGATAAAAATACCTCATTGTTTAATTTGTATTGCCTTTATGCTAATGAGGTTGAGTATATTTATATATGCTTATTGAACTATTGAAATTTCTATTCTGTGTATTGCCTATTACAATAGTTTACTATTTTGCAAAATTGGGTTACTTATATTATTGACTTGTAGGAGTTACACACATTTACTCATGTTCTGCTGCTTTTTAAAATATTTTTGTTTATATAGAATTTTGTCATACAAAAGTTTAAAATGTATTATATTTTTTCTTTATGGATTTGCTTTATGTTTTTTAAAAAATTTTCTCTACCCTAACCTATAAATAGATTCTGCCAATTGCTCTTCCAATATGTTTTTCCTTTTCTATCTCATACATTTGTATCTTTCAACCATCTGGAATATATTTTTTGACTGGTGAAACAGTATTTCCTATTTTCTTCTTCCTCAGATGGAGATTGAAAGTCCTAATATCTGAAAAATCTGTTATTTCATATGATCCAAAATATCAACTTAGGCATAGAATAATCCCAATATATATAAGGGTTTGTTTACTGACTGCTTTCAAGTCTGTCAATCTGCTGATTCCAACATACTTTAAATGCCATATTTTTATAATTTACTTCAATATCTGCAAGGGTATGTACACTTCTTCGCTATTTTTAGAATGTTAACTTATCTATTTGGATATTAACTATTTCTGAATTTTGGAATCAGCTTCAAAAATTTCATGAAATTTTTGTCAGATATTTGATTTTAAATTATTCAATGTATGGATTATTTTGGGTAAACTGATATCTTTACTATATGGATTATTCCTAAACATATGGTATATATATTTACTTACCTCAATCTTTTATATCTTTTAGTAAAATTCAAGGAGGAGTTAACATTTTCAAGGATAAGGAAGATGACTCACAGTGAAAAGAATTTTTATTTTTAAAAAATTACACCACATTCAGAACCACTGCAATTGTCTTTTTGATTATGTGGCAGTAAAACTTCCAGAGATTTTGCAAGATATTAGAATACAGGATATTAATTTGGAGTCCATGGATGAAATTCAAATAACAAATTCATGAACTCCCTAAAATCATACTCATAGTTTATATGTATATCAACTGTGCTTTTTCTAAAATAACTCAGTGGGAACCCATGCAAAGTAAAGGGTTCAATTGCTGTTGTAAATTTTCAAGAGTATGTGATTAATTGTAATCAGTGTGTATGGTTTATTTTCTTATTTTTTATATAACTGAGACTTGAGATTAGCAGTTTTGTCACACATTTTATATCAGGTAACTACTAATTGCAGAAAAGAAGCAAGAAATGTAGCATAATAATTTGTACCAAAGAAAAACTTCCTTTTTAACAAGAACATTCCAGGACTTGGCCCCACAAGTATTTATTGAGCCTGGTAAGGAAAGACAGTGGTTCTATTCAAAGAAATAAAAGGTGGTGAAACAGAGAAGTGAAGAAATATCTCTAGATGCAATTTGTCCCTCCAACAGTGCTGCCCTGAAAGGAAGTTTTAGAAAGCGGACCATAGGATGCAAATAACTCCTGTCTTAGACTAGAAAGTGAACTGGGAAATAAAGTAAATTCCAGAAAAACGTAACAGTACTCTAAGTCCATACAATGGAGAAAAACTTTTCCCTGACAATCTGTTTTTTGCTCTTTTTCTCCCTAAATTATTTTTAATGTTTTAAAAACATTCTGAAGACTCTTTCTGAGATTTTCATCCAGGGGCCCAATACTTAAAATAATGAGCCTACTAAAGTCTAATGACATTACTGAATTTTCAAGATTTAGCACAGTGATACTCACTAGAAAGTACTGTGAAAACATAGTGCCTTTTCTGCCCTGGAAGAATAGATAACCATTGTTTTCTTCTACAGGACAGAAATGGAAAAGCACTCTTAGTCATAATACTGCTTGCCTCTCAAAATTGACCTAAAAAAGAATATTTCATCTAAGCATTCACCTTGTTTTTCTTTTTTGTCTTAAGAACTTTATTCCCCACCCACCCAAAATGGCTATTTCATCTGTCTCCTCATTATCTGCCTGCTATCTGCTTGTTGTTTCGGATCATATGAAATAACAGATTTTTCAGATATTAGCACTTTCAATCTCCATTAGAGGAAGAATGTGTCTGTTCATTGTGTATGTTCATCTTCTTTAGGAGGCACCAGGAAGAGAACCCAGGACCTCCCATGTGGGGGGTAGGTACCCAACTCTTGAGCCACATCCACTCCCTGCACATTATGTCTGCGCATTGTGTCAGTTTGTTGCGTCAGCTCATTGTGGCAGCTCATCTTCTTTAGGAGGCACCAAGAACCAAACCCGAGACCTCCCATGTGGGAGGTGGGAAGCCAAATGCTTGAGGGACATCAGCTCTCACCTAGGTTTTAATGGTTAGTGTGAGACTTTGGCACTTTTTACAATTGCAATTATTTGCATTATTATTGTTATTATATGTTCACTTTAATGAACTATACTCTGTGTTAGTGGAGATTGTATGTTTTCATTGCTGTACCCCTAGCACCAAGTAGAGTGACTAAGTCATAATAAAGAATCAATAAAAGATAATAATAAAGATAAAGATAGTGTTTGACTGAAGTTCTGAGAGGAGGAGGAGGGAAGAATAGGTGGAACATAGGGTTAATTTTAGGACATTGGAATTGTTTTGCATGATATTGCAATGGCAGTTTCAGGCCATTCTACATTTGTTAAAATCCTATAAAATTGTGCAGTGCAAAGGGTAAGCCATAATGTAAACTCTGAGCCTTGGATAGTGGCAATGATTCAATGTTTGTTCATCAATTTTAACAAATGTACCACACTAATGTAAGACGTTATTAATAAAGGAATATGTGAGAGGCAGAGGGGGTTCAGTGTAGGGAATCCCCTATACTTTCTATGTAACTTTTCTGTAATCTACAATTTATTTTAAAATAAAATTTATTATATGAAAAAAAAGAAGCCTTTGGAACTTTGGTTAACAGGACAAATATGCGAACGGTCTCTCATGAACTGTAACAAATGTATAATACTAGCACAGGGTGTTCATAATCAGGTGTGTTCGTGGGAAATACAGCAAATTTAAGATGTAGGCTATAGTTTGTAGTAATATTTTGATGATGCTTTTTAATAGTTTGAAACAAATGTTTTACAACAATGCAAGGTGTCAATGGTGGGGTGATATATGGAAGCCCTGTATGATGAAATTCATGTTTGCTTTGTAAGTTCACAACTTTCATATATACTTATTGTTTATGTATGTTCTATATAAATGATATACTTCAATACAATTTCATTTAAATCAATCAATATATGTGTATTGAATGCCTTAATGACTTTGAAAATAAATCAACAATTTCAAAGTCTTAGTGTTTCATGTATATTAACCTCCCCCTCTAAATTATTAATTCCACAGGAGCCATGGGGCATGAAAACATCACAGAAGAATTTATCCTCCTAGGACATTTTAGCAATGAAGATGCGAAAGCTGTCTGCTTTGTGCTGTTCTTACTTTGCTATCCTTCAATTCTCTTGGAAAACCTGCTCATTCTGCTCACCATTAGGGACAGCTGCCTCAGTGAGCAACCCATGTAAATTTTCCTCAGCTACCTGTCCTTCATGGACATGTGCTTCACCTCAACTGTAGTTCCAAAAGTGATCAAGGACTCACTGGCCCAGTGGAAGACCATCTCCTACAACAGCTGCATTGCCCCAGATGTTTTATAGCCCACTTCTTCGGCACCACTGAGATTTTCATCTTGGTGGCCATGGCTTACGACCGTTATGCAGCCAACTGCAGACCCCTTCATTATATGATCATCATGTGTAGACAGGTGTGCTATGTCCTGGTAATGGCATCTGTTTTTGCAGCATTTATCCATTCAATCACGCCGGGTATTGATTATCATAGAACTTCCCTTCTGTGGCCCCAATCAAGTAGGTCACTATTTCTGTGATGTATTCCCCCTGCTAAAGCTGGACTGCACTGACACCAGTCTGTTGGATATTGCAATCATTACGACCACAGGAGTGATGTCCATTTTGACTTTTGTTGCCTTGGTAATTTCCTAGTCATGATCCTTCCACCCTGAGGACCCGCTCATCTGACGGCAGCCACAAAGCCCTCTCCACCTGCGGCTCGCACTTCACTGTGGTGCTCCTGTTTTTCTTGCCCCTCATCTTCACCTGTCCCCATGGCTGATTCTATCAGTGATGACAAGGTGTTTGCCCTATTTTACACCATGGTCGCGCCCATGTTCAACCCCCTCATCTACACACTGAGAAACAGACGTGAAGAACACCATGAGGAAAGTATGCTGCTGAGATAAGCTGTTTGAAGGGAAATGATGCCTCTCCTACCTGAGTCCTTGTCCCATCTCATTCTTTTCATAGACTTGTGAATGTAAACATATTAAGCTGGGACAGAAGGGTGGTGTGCTGTTATTTACAGTTGTAAACCTCATAGAAGGAAGATCTGTCAGCCATTCTCTTTTACTTTACTTCTCTGAGCCTGTGTACAAAGGCAATGGACCAGAAGATCTCTTCCCTTCCAGCTCTGACATTCTAGGGCTTATTTTGTCCTTCATGATTCCACACATAGTTGATATTATTGACCTTTTATCAGGGCAAATTTTAAGTACTACATGGTTTGCAAGTTGTGTTCTGCTTCAAGAAACATGTGATTGAGACACCTCTCATTGATTGAGAGAGGTCCTAGGCACTTCCAAATTTTTTTGAGAAGTCCATATTAAAACAACAATAAAATAGCAATGCTAGAAAACATTTCAAATATTATTGTACATTTTAAGTCTTTAAATTGAAAAAAAAACTATGCCTTTAAGATAAGGCAATTCAATGCAAGCATACTATTCCCAACATAATTATGGAAGTTATGAATATTTGAATACTGTTATAAATCCTTTGTACCCTATCAGTGGTGCATTCCAGTAATTTGAAATTTCCAGTTGGATGGTGATCATCTTTCAATCCTGTAAATGTACTTCCATGACTGCATTTATGACTTCATTTAAAAAATACTTCATGAATATGCAATTGATTCTCTTTGTAAATGTGCAGCATGGAAATTTCCCACCTTGGGAAAAGTCCTGAACTTAGAAGGCACAGAGGTGAAGAGATGGAATTTCTGGATGTAATTTGTTAATCCTCACTGTCCATCATACATATAGTATCTTTTGAAGTTTTCTTTCACCATTCAAACTATGCAAAACTGTTCCCCTTACACTCACGGAGTCCCTTTTATTAGGGAGAAATAAAGAATATTAGACAAAGAAACTAGTGAGACTTACTGAAAACTGAGATATAGGCCAAGATCACCTTTGGTCCATGAGGTTTTTCCTTCATTTGTGTAGGAAACTTCAAGCTGTGTGATCTGGATGATACCTTCAATATCATCTAGTGTCATCCACTCCCACAACACACATATGAAGATTATAACTAGTCGTTCTAACTAAGGCTTAGAAAATGGATGAAAGTTCACCAAGTTTGCAAATATGAATAGGACTGAACTAATATTCTATGATACTTCCTTTTAACCATGGCCTCCATTAAGAAAAATGAATAATATGCATTTAATATATCATTATCCCTTGTGAAACAAAACCAAGTGTTCAGGTCAGAAGTATAACTGCAGAAATTAGACGTAATGATGAACATGTCAATAACAGTTTTTCCCTTCACAAAATTCCACATGTATACTCTTTGAAAAATTAGGGAACTTAGAACCTTAAAGGGAAGCACATAAATCCTGAAGTATATTTAAAATGAGTCAAGAAAAATAATAGTGGATCAATTCAAAGTCTAATTTTGATGTGGGTCTTGTGGTGATTACTTCCTGGAGTGATTATGTAATTCAAGAACTTGAATATCATTGGAGATGTCTAGAGCTGGGTGGGCAAGTGTTAAATTTTGCTGTTTATGTAAGAAGCCTGTCATTTTGGTCCCCACTAAAAGTAAGTAGCATTTCAGGTCACTTGGTAAATGGGCTGTAATAGGATATCGAAATGAGGAATACATTGCCTCTTAAATCCAAAGAGAGCAACTAGCTGTAATGCCTCTTTTATGGTTGTAGGATTGGCCAGATGCAACAGAGTATCCTTCACTTAGAAGGTTATCTCAACTTGCCCCACAACATTGGGCACCTAGAAATTTCACCAAGGTGGAAGTCCCCTGAGTTTGTTGGATTTATTTCCATTCTCTGGATGTTGAACATGATGTTCACTCTAAATTTTCTTTAGTTTTTCTTTCACATAACTGTAACAGACGAAGAAGTTTTCTTAAAATTTTCCTCTATTAAGAATTGCCATTACATTTTTTTTTTTTACTATGTTTGAGATGACATAGCTTTTCTCCTTAAATATGTGAATATCTAATGGAGAAGCATATATTCTTGGCATATGCTGGTCATGAAGTGTTAAGTGTGTGTCACAATTTGCTGAAGTCATTTTGCTAACATTGTGTTTAGCATTCTCATTTATATTTATGATTGAGATTGGGCCATAATTCCTTTTCTCATTTGGTTTTGACTTTATGTTTAGACTGCTATTATTAAATGAATTGATGAATATGTCTTCTTTATTTTTTATGAAGGCGTTGGTATAGGATTAATATGATCTCTTCCTTCAATGTTTAAATTAATTGTTTACTACAGTAAAATTGGACTTGATGTTTCAAATTTTTTTTTAAAAGTTTAATTTTCTTTAAATGGTTAAAAAATGTTAAAATTTCCTTAAATATTGGACCAGTGTTGATATTTTTGTGTTTAACTTTTCCCATTTTTTTGAATATCAATAGATTTTTTGTTAATTGTAGTTATATTCTCAAATGCAGATCATAATTTTTATATAATACAGATTGGTTGAAGTGTGTTCATGAATTCAGAATTTTAAGTTTTAGAAAGTAACAAGGTACATAAAATACATATTATGTAATGCTGCAGTAAGATCTGTTATGATACACCATAATCAATCGTGGCAATTTTTTACAGCAAATTGTATTTTTCAAGCAGCAATAAATAACTAAACATTATTTCACTACTAATATACAATTTCTTCTATCATATATAAATTTTCTTGCATGAAGTTCATAATGTGTATAAATATTCTTTTTAGGTTAATTTGTTAAGTTTCTCCACAAATGGTTTTCAGAAGTTTATTATTGTGCACAGTTTCACACCCAACTGCCATGCAATTATTATAAGAAATGGCCTTGTTTTATCCCAGTAAGTCAGTCATTAGTTTGGGCATCACTGTGGATGTGTAGCAAAGGTCGGAAAGTGAGAGGTAACTAAGGAAGAAATACATGAGTGGTAAATTAGCTGAATTCAATGATAAAGGAATCATTATGAACACGTTTCCCAAACAAATAGTGATATATCAAAATAAGAATAATACAAAACAAAGTATATCTATGTGTTTGTTTTGGAGAAGTCCCAAAGAATAGAGTGTGACATCATTTTTATTTTCCAGGTCTAGTGCAGTAAAAATGTAAGAATGCCTAATAGTCACTTGAAAAGAAATATTTCATAAGTCAATGTCAGAAGGGTTTAGGGCAAATACTGATGATAACACACATATTATGAAACTATATTTAATTTACATGATTCTAATGCTTTAGAAAATGAATATCTGATTTTTAATAAAAGTGTCTTTTCTGCTATTCTCATGATGAATTCCATAGATCTTTCATGACATTATGTTCAATCTAGGACATTAGTAGAAATTGATGCATATAATCATTTAAATAAAAACTTTTAAAATATATTATTACATAGAAAACAATTATCAATTCCAGAATTTGTAAGATAAAAAAAAATTAAAATTAAAAAAATTAAAAAGTGTTTCCCAATTCTAATGGAATATACAAATTACTACTCAAGGGAACAAGCTCTTGTTCCTTATAAACTCCAGATTTGTCAAATATGCAAGCATAGGTCATACAATGATTCTGTTTAATGATTTAGAGGAAAATATAAAGTTTTAAGAGTGGTTCCTAGTGGAATGTATTCTGCCTCAAAGTTATTTCAGAATGAGGTGGAAAAATAAAAGATTAACATAATGATACATACTAAATAACTAAAAGAGAAAAGATCTCTGCAAGAGGATAATGCAGTTGGTTTGACTAATTTTAATATTTTGCTTACCGTTTTTTCTTAAAAATATATGACAGTAAATTTTTGACATTTTATAACAGAAATACATTTATTTACACAGATATTTTAAATTAAAATCATATATTTAAACAAACCATACAAAAAAGCAATAGTGAAAACTAAATAAGAGGATCATAAGGCAGATTTACATTGATGGCACTGCCCTTGACTATGTAGTTTATATTTTGCAAGTCAATTTCCTCTTAGTGTTTTGAACTGGTTTCTGGATTTCTGTTTTCTATATTTGTTCAATATATGCCTATGCCAAAACCAATAAAGAACCTGACTCTGCATAATTCAGAGAAAAATTTTATGCAAAGTTTTGGGTAAAAGTTATGGAAAGTAAAAAAGTTGCAAACTAGGTCATATTTTTAATTATATCAAATTGTGTAATTTTAGTTACCAATCATTTCATCTCTGAATTTGTTATATTCTTCATAAAAGAAAACCTGGCTGGATTTTGTTACAAAATGATTGTGAAATTCAAAGAAAAAAAAGGTCATGCTTTATTAACCAAAGATATTTTAAAGTCTGATTTTGATATCAAAACATTAGTGTTATCCCAAACCTGTACTCTAACAGTTGTCAAGAGCACAGACCAATAAATGTGACACTCATAAAGAAAATGAAATTACAGCATCATAAATTCATTATGAGCCAGAAGTAAGTTTGAGGATCACTAGTTAAATCTACTCATTCAAAATATAAAGGCTTTTAATTTAAAGTCCAGTGTCGAAGGATTAAATGTAGTTTGAAACTATACATTATTGGGAATATATTTTATTAAACCACATGATATGATATTTGCAAATATAGTTAAGTAATTGAGGTTTAGTAGTGCTTCTTCTAACTTGGTTTGAGTCTCACACTTATGGAAAAATAGCACTGAATTGGTAAATACATGGTGCAATTGTTTTCACTATAAATTTTGACCTCAAATTGCATCATTAATATTTATCAACTTTCTTTAAAATTGGAAAATTGGTGATGCATTTTCTGCATGAATGTAACTATCTTTCCTCAACAATTCACTTGAGATATCTTCCTCATTTCAATCTTTTACAGATTGTTAACTATCTCAATCTTGTAACAAAAATTCCATTCCAGTGAAGATGGAGGTTTAAAACAATGAATTTATTTAAATGGTGCAATTTTAAGATTTAATATAGCTTAAAGACAATCCATTGAGGAGTAAGGCTTCTCCCCATACTTTCAGTTATACTATGTGAATATATTCTTAATTATAAGTGAAAACAATATTTTAAATTTAAGATATAATTTTAAATATTGGGACAACTCATCTATTTTATTTATTAATTTGAAGGGACACAAAAGTATTATTTTAATAATGTGCATGTAAATAAAAACCTACCTGCAAAATAAGAAAATAATGTATTCATATGAAATTAAGCTTTAGAAGAAACTAAGGTTATTTGAATAAACAGGCAAAGGCAAACAAACATCTGGCTGCATTTATTGATACAAAATTAATTCTCCTATTAATTAAATATATTCTGACATTCTAACCAAAGTGTTTAAATAAATAAATGTATGAAACCCTGGTTTCCTCTTTTCTCAAGCCCAAAGATGATGGTTAACTTCCATTCTTGGAAATCTCTTTTGATTTCCTTTTCCCCATAATCCAGTGATTCCCCATGTATAAACTGCTCCTTGGTGCTTAGCTCCATAATTTTAAACTGGAGAGAATCCTAACTTTCTATTCCTGACTTAGCCATCCATTTTAGAAGTGAACTCTGCAAGTGACTTCATTTCCTTCAAAAATATTTTCATCTGAACTATAGACATACCTTACCCTTAATCAGTGAGTGAGTTCTGAGTTTCAAATTTAAAAGGAGAAAAAGGACAACTATGAAAAGAATAAACAACTATGTAAATGAATATGGTACTATATTCACTTGTCAGACAAGAGTACTAGTACATTAGAGAAGTAAAACTCACTTGAGGTTTTACTGGATTAAGTATATACAGAATACCTAATGAGCATTTAGGGATCAGAACTGGAAACCATAATTTTGAATCCAGTGTCTAAATTCATTATCACAAAAGATACAGAACAAAACAATAATAATTCAATGGTAAAACACACACTTTATCATAATTCACTAGTTATTTAATACAAAATCAGGTAATATCCATAATTACTAACATTGCATCATTTCAGTCATTCTAGTTTTGATAAGTGATGAAAAATAGGATAATAAATAAAGCCAAGTACTCTAAGTACATAAAAATGCAGATAATACTCAAATCAAAGCTATTAATTCTGGAATAGTTATAGGTGGTCTAATGTAAACGAAAAAACAGGCACAAAGAATAGCACCACAACTGTGATGTGAGAACTGCAAGTAGAAAGAGCTTTGCTATGGCTTTCTGCAGCGTAAGCCCTGATGGTGTATAATATCAGGAAATAAGGTAACATCACAATCACAAAAGACACCAAAGCAATCAGACCTGAATTCACAATTACCATGAGACCAATTCTGTATGTATCAGCGCAGGCCAGTTTCAGCAAAGGAAACACATCAGAAGTAGTGATCTATCTCATTGGGACCACAGAAGGGTAAGAAGATGGTGAGAAGAAACTGACTGGCAGAGTGGACCAATCCTCCAGAATAACAAGCTATGATCGTGTTACATCTCCACCTGCTGATGATGGCGGTGTAGTGCAGAGGCTTGAAGATAGCCACATAGCGGTCATAGGCCATCCCTGTGAGGATAAAGATCTCAGTGCCTCCAAGAAGGTGAATAAAAAACAGCTGTTTCATGCAGTTACTGTAAGAAATGATCTTCTTTCTGCCAGTAAGTCAGTCATTAATTTAGGTGACACTGGATGTGTGGCAAAGATCGCAGAGTGAAAGGTAATTAAGGAAGAAATACATGGCTTGGTCAATTAACTGACTGCATGAAATCAAAATCATTATGAGCAAGTTTCCCATCCAAATACCAATGTAACAAAATAAAAATAATACAAAACAGAGTATTTCTGTGTGTTTGTTTTGGGAAAGTCCTAAGAGAATAAACACTGATATTTTTCCTATTTTCCGTGATCCACTGCCAAAAAAACACATAACAGTCACCTGAAAAGACAAAATTCATAAGTCAGTATCAGAAATGTTTATGGAGATTAGTGATGATAGAACATATATTATGAAATTATTTTTATTGATATAATTCCAGTTTCAAAAATTTGATCTTTAACAAAAGCATGATTTCTGATTAATGTCATGATTATATCCATGAAACTTTCAGAGCACTGTGTTCATTCTTCACATTCATAGAAATGAATGTGCTCAATTAATCAATTAAAAGCTTTTAACAATATTATTAGGTTTACATTTAATATGTTTAATAACAACATTATTAGTTTACATTTCCAATTCCAATGCAATATACAAATAATAACTTGGAAAAGTCAGTTCTATATCTTAACAAAAACATGATTCATTAAAGATTTAAGTATAATTAATACATATTTTTGATTAGCGATATAGAAGCAACTGCCAAGTTTTAAACGTGGCCACCAAAAAAAATATAGGTTAATTTAAAATAATTTTAGAATGTGGTAAAAATAATGTAAGATTAGTAAAATAATATGTATATATATTTAATAAGTAAAAGAAAAATCTCTCTGCAAGATGCCAAGGCAATGGATTTGATTAATTTTTTTATTGCTCAGCTTGTTCACCTTTATTAGTTGTTTGTGACAGTAAGAATTTGGCACATTATAATAGATGTATACTTATTTATTCAGGTGTCTAGTTAAAATCATATGTTTAAATGAACCACAGAATAAAGCAGTAATTAAACCTTAGAAGGCACATGAGTCAGTTTTATCCAGATGGTTTGGTCATTGAAATACCTAAGATTACTAGAGAACTCAGGGAAAGCCAAATAAATATTCTTTCTGCAGTTATTGATACATACTTAATTTCCATACTAATTAAATGTATTCTCCCATTTTAACAAATTTGATAAGTACATGAAACTCTAGTTTTCTATGTTCCCAGGGTCAAAGATAATGCTTTTATTACATTAATTTCATTTTCCCCATAATCTAATGATTCACCATGAATAAACTGCCACCTGTTTTCTAAGTCCTTGATTTTAGAGAGTATCCCTACTTTATCTTCTTGACACAGCCCTTGATTTTAGATAAGAACACTGTAAGTTTCCTCATTTCCTTCAAATAATATTTACTTCTAAAATACAGAGAAACAAATACTCCATTAATAAATCAGTGAGTAAATTCTGAGTTTCATATTTAAGATTAGATAAGGGAGACCTTTGAGAAGAATAAAATACTATGTAAATGGATATGTTATTATGTTCAGTTGTTGTTCATTAAAGAGTAATAGTACTTTAGAGAAATAAAAATTACTTGAGGCTTTCCCAGATTAAGTATATCCTGAATACCCAACTAGCCCTTAGAAAACCAGTACTGGGCACCAGACTTTTCTTGGTCTAAAACCCCAATTCATAAAAATGTAGAACTAAATTAACAAAAAATTTAATGTTAAAACCCATGTTTTTAATAATTACCTAATTATTACATGCAAAAGCATATAATATTCACAATTATTGGTCTTGCACTATTTCAGACATTCTTCTTCTGATATGTAGATGAAAACTTGATAGTTAATTAATACAGATTCTCTAAGTCTATAAAAATGTAACAGCATTGAAATATGTATCTGAATATAACTAAAAGGGGAATATATGGTAACAGAATAAAAACTAAAAATCGATCCGTGGAACTACATACACAAACAGTGACTCCTAAGTTAAACCATGGAATTTATTTAATAGTACAACTACAAAAATGTGCTGTCATCAATTGTAACAAATGTTCCACACCAATACAAAGTGTTGGTGGTTGGGTGATATAAGGGAATCCTGTGTTTCATGTATTATTTCCTATAAACCCACAACTTTTCTAATAGAGAATAAAAAAGCACCGAACCTCTGCTCTCAAACATGATCAATGCTATTACAACAGCAGATAGTTCCAATGTAAGAACAATGGATTAGGAGAAAAAGGATCACGAATCTTCCTCTAGACCAGCTTTCTTTTTGCTCTAGGAAATTGTAACCACTAGCTCTTAGGTTTGCCATCAGCAAAATTTTGTATTGACTCTCCAGATTTTATAGGACATTTTTCAATTAAGATATTGCATGACCCTTGGGCTATCAACCATTGTAAAAGTTTCCTAAAATCTATAAACAGAATGAAATGAAACTGCTTGGGTTAGCATTCTGACTTTGCTATGAATATGCATATAATATCGGTAAAATTTTTGCTAACTAAATTAAAATAAACATCAGTAGATCTAATATCTGACATTAACAAATAATTTTGAGCAACACCATGTGTTTTACATACTTCTAAATACCTTATAGGCATTAACGTTTTTATTATTCCCAATACCCCTATGAAGAATATATTATCAGTAAATCTATATCATACAAAAGCAAACTCAGTCATACACAAATTAAATAATTAGCCCATGGCTATAGAGCTAATAAGTGCTAGAGTCAAAATTAAAAACAATTTATACCTCACATTGCAATACACTTAGCAAAATGGTTTAAAGATTTCATCTTCTCGAATTCATATTTCCTTAACCATTATAGCTATTAATAGTATGCACTTTATAATTCCTGGTACCTTTCTTAGAAGGACAACTTGTACAATTACAGAGACAGCTGGCACCTGTCACTCAGTGTTCCCTCAAATATACTCAAATTGCCTCAAACACTTCAAATAAAATGGAAATATTTGCACATAAAAAAAGTCAAATCTCAAGCAGTATTTGCATCCCTAAAATTATTCCTAGAGGTGACCAGGCACACAAATAAACAAAATATTATATTAAATATAAATGCTAAAATTACTTTTTTTTTTTAATTCTATGGAAAAGTTTTTCTTTGCATGCTGTTTGGAATACCTTCCCAAATGCTGAACTCACCAAGTGAATTTCCTTTCCTTCCAAGTAATCAGTACTATTGCATTGCTAAAATAAATCTAGTTTATAAAGAGTATGTGAGTCACAATTAGCCCAGGTGTATGTTGGGGACTTTCACAGTAGCACACATACTATGCACCTTGTCAGCAGCACCGGTGACTTGTAACTTGGCCACCAGGGCTGATACAAGAACAGCCTGAGCTATTGTTAGCCTTCTTCAAGGAAGTTAAGAGAGTTCACGCCAAAAGTGCCCCCTTTCGTGCCTAAAGCTTTTCTGCCACCTACCCCAGCAACAGCAGCCACCAATCCCAAACCGCCACCCGTCTTTAGGTCCACCAATCCTCACCCTCTTCCCCTCAGTATATATACCCTGCTTCCTCAATAAACTTTTGCAGCTTGATCAGAATCCTGTCTTGCTGTCATCTCTCACGTCTCTTGTTCCATCCCATTCCCGCTCCCCCTCTCGTAGGTTTCCGTTGACTGTCCCGCAGGCCGGGACAAGTGGCGCCCAACATGGGGCTCGAGTACGGGGGATCCAGCGACAAACGTTGGTCAGAGAAGACGGCCGCATTTCGGAGGAGACAAGGGATCGTCGCGCGGGAGCCTGCCCAGCGAACATAGAATCCCGGTAAGAGACCAATGCAATTATGGGACAAGCATTAAGTGAGCACGAAGTATTCATGGAGGGCCTAAAAGAGGCTTTAAAGATGCGATACGTAAAAGTTAAGGTTAAGCAGTTATTAAGTTTTTTGTTTTTTTTTTAAAAGAGGTTTGTCCCTGGTTCCCTCAAGAAGGAACAATAGATGAAAAAAGATGGATGAGAGTTGGAGATGCACTTAGGGATTTTTACCAGGTACTTGGTCCAGAGAAAGTACCAGTTACTACTTTTGCTTATTGGAATCTTATTAATCATATAATTAGCACACAACAAAAAGATCAGACTATAGCCGCCGTAGTAAAAGCGGGCGAAAAAATTCTTAAAAACGAAACCAAAGAAACC
>JAQZBX010017624.1:0-35391 GCA_029593785.1 Cabassous unicinctus | reverse complement strand
GGCGGCGGGTAGGGCAAGCAGGGCTCCCAGGTGTCCAGCTTGGGCAACTGGCTGGGTGGTTGTACCACTCACTGAAATGGGGAACATGGGAGGAGGGTTGGTGGGATGATGATGAGTTGGGTTTTAAGTGAGCCCAGCAGTCTGGAGGTCAAAAGTCAGGGGCCCCTCCTCTAAGTAATGCTTGCCAGCGGCTGCGTTAGGTCCTGGGAATGCATGGTCTCTGCTCTCACGAAACTGTCGTGGGGGATGGAATGGGGACTCAAGCACACACATTAATACGACAAAGGAAAAGTACAGGGAGTTTGGGCAGCGCATTACAGGGGGCCTGCCTTAGTCTTGGGGGTCGGGGACTACTCAAAGGAAGTGCCACCCGAGGTGAGCCCCTTTCGACCATCCCGGGCCTGGTCCTTCGGCCGGCGCCCTCGGCGCACCCCTGCCTGCCCCCCGCCCCCTGCCGGGCCCCGGCACCGCCGACCTGCCTGCCGTCCCGCCGGTGCCTCACGAGCGTCACCTCCCCGTAGCTGCCCCTGCCCACTGCCCGCAGGTAGCAGTAGGCGGCCAGGGGCATGTTCCTGGAGCGGGCCCACAGTCGGGAAGCGGCGGCGGCAGGGGCAGGGCAGCAGGCCGCGGCGCAAGGCCCCACTCATGCCCGAGAGACCGCGGCGGCGGCGGCGGCCCGGCCGGGGCGGAAGCACGGAGGCCCGGCCCTCGGCGACGCCGCTGCCATAGCGATTCCGGCTGGCGCAGCCCCGCGCACGCTCCCCCGCTCCCGGAGGACCCGCCATAGAGACGAGGAGGGGGCCAGAGCGGCCCCGCCGCCCCAGGAGGAGCAGCCATAGAGCCGAGGCCCTCTCCCCATCCCCACCCCCGTCCCGGGCCAGAGCGGCCGCGGCGCACGCGCAAGCGCTCCCTGCGTCAGCTGGCCCGGCGCGGTGGCGGCAAGGAGGAGGTCGCGGAGGCTTGCGCTTGCTGAGCACTTACTTGTTCTAGGCGTTTTACAAGTATTGCTCGTTCATGACTCGAATATTATTGACACCCCCCACCCCGCTATGTCCCAGGCAGAGCGCCCCCCTCTCTGGAGTTCTCATTCGAGTGGGAGTTGTCACCTTTACACTCTACAAGTAAATCTGTTATATTTGCTATAACACATGTCTAACCATGTATCCATCCCCTATGCAGCCATTAACGCATCTTATTTTTTGATGCAAAGTAAATTGAAGATTTACTTCACCCCTAAACACTGTAGCCTGTATCTCATTAACTAGAGTTCAGTGTTATTTATGGTTCTTTTAATTTTGTTTTGTTGTCATTAAGTTTACATAAATCCAAAGTGTACCACTGGATAATTTCCACAAATGCATACACCTAGGTAACCCAAATCCCCTGCATATATAGCACTGTTTTCAGGGTTTCATTCTTTTTTTTTTCCCACCACATTAAGGAGTTGTTTTTTTTCCTAATCATCCCTCTCCATAAAATTTTAATGCCACAGCTATACTGTATATCTGTTTATGCACTGTGGCCGTTTGGAGGGCCACAAACCATTGTAGTATCTTAAGATTGCTTGTGCCTCAAGAACCAATTTTTTTGCCCTGTTGGGGACAACATTGCCATGCTGAGAATGCATAATATATAGCATTTACTATCATCCCTGAAGATTCATTCATGTGCCTTCCTAGTCAGTTCCCAACCTCCTCTAAAAGGCTACCACTGTTCTAATTCTTTCACCATAGATTAGTTTTGCCTAGTGGCAAAAAGAATTAAACACTACATACCCTTTTGCATCTGGTTCTTTCACTCAGCATTATGTCCATGATTCATTTGTATTGTTGCATGTGTCAGTAATTTGTCCCTTTTTATTGCTAAATAGCATATTAATTGTATGAATATACACACTTTGTTTCTCCTCTTACCTGTTGATGGGCATTTGGGTTGTTTCCAGTTTGGGGCTATTTTGAATAAAGTTGCTATGAACATTGTATACAAGTCTTTATGTGGATATATGCTTCCGTTTCTTGGGTAATTATGTAGGAATGGAATAGCTGGGTCATAGAGTGCGTATACATTAGGTTTAATTTTAAATATAGTGCATTAGCTCATTTAATTCTTTTTTTATTTTTTTTTCTTTCTACCAGGAGGTACCAGGGATTGAACCCAGGTCCCTCCATATGGGAGACGAACACCCAACCATTTGAGCCATATCTGTTCCCCCTCATTTAATTCTTAAGTTAACCCTGTGAGGCTGGTACTATTATCATCCCCATTTCACAGTTGAGGAAACTGAGTCTCTGGGGAGGCAAGAAACTCAAAACAGTACTCTAACAGCTTTAGGGCTTGCTCACTCCTAAACCCCCCTGCAGTCGTTAAGCCCTTCTTGCCCCCGAGAAAGTTTCCAGGAAAATGACTCAGATTCCCTAGAGGTTTTTCTCAGTCTTCATCCATCCCTCCTCCCCTCAGCAGCTGTGGCCCCTCCGGGGAATCCTCTCCTTTCTTGGGTCTAAGACTTTCCTGGTTCTCCTGCTCCCCAGTCCACTCCTGTTCCCGTCTGACTTCTCATGCTCACCTCAGGTTTGAAGGTTCCCAAGGTTCTGCTTTTGACCTCCACCAACTTGCTCTTCCTCAAATCTCTTGTTCATTCTACAATTAGTGAGGGCCTGTGTGGTGCCAGGTCTTGTGTTGTGCCCTGGAGCCACAATAGTCAACAAGACAGACAAGGACCTGCCCCTGTAGAGCTTGCAGTGAGAGGGGAGATGGCCCTGAAGCAATGAAGCACGCTGTGCCGGTTTGAGTCTTTCGTGGACCCCAGAAAAGCCTGTTCTAAAAGCAAACCCATTCCTGTGCCTGTAAACCCATTGTAGATGGGACCTTTTGATTAGATTCTGTTAAGGGATCTTCCTTTTGATTAGATCACTTTAGTAGGGCATGACCCGGGGTGGGTCTTTTTTGTGTTTTTTTTCTTTTCCAGGGTGGGTCTTAATCCTTTTACTGGAGTCCTTTATAGACAGAGGACTAAAAAGCCTCAGACACACAGGAAAAAGTGTTAGAGACAGAGTACCCCCAGAGGCTGAGAGAGAGATTCCAGAGGCTGGAGGCTGGAATCAGCAGAGCACAGAGGCACAGAAAGAGGCCCCTGAGAAGCTGGAAGAGACCAGGGCCAGAGGAGAGAGGAGAGAGGAGCCATATGCCTGATCATCCACAGCTGAGCTGGAGGAGAAAGTAAGCCTGGAGGCTAAGATAGAGACCCAGACCAACAGAGCCACCGTTGTGTCTTGCCACATGGCGGGAGTCCAGGATGACAGCATCTCTGATAATGCCTTGATTTAGACATGTTCATTGCCTCAGAACTGTAAGCTTTTAACCTCATAAATTCCCATTGTAAAAGCCAGCCCATTTCTGGCATATTGCTCCCTGCAGCTTTTAGCAAACTAAAACACATATGAATAAATTATCCTTGCCAGCTGAGTCAGTGCTCTTTAGAAGTGACCACGCTCATCCTGAATATCCAGGGGAAGCTGCCCCATCCAAACTGCTTGAGCTGAGGTTGGAAGGAAAGCTTTTTCAGGCAGAGGGGACAACGTATGTTAAGACCCATGGACTCTACCCCTACACCACAGTGTGAACTCCCTGAGGATGGTAAACTCAGCACTTGGCAAGAGGATGCCACACAGCAGGTATGAATGAATGAATTGAGAGTTGATAAATGAAGGGGTGAAAAAAGCAACTGCCTACACAGATCTGGATGAAGTCTCTGTGGTTGATAATGATAGGCCCAGAGGGGCAACGGGCTAGGTGAGATGGAAGGACCTGAAAGAGTGTTAGGCAGGGAAGGGACTTGAGCAGACTGACCTCTTTAGATAACTAGATGACTCCAGCTGCTACCTAGTGAGTAGATTATAGCAACAGAGCGGAAGATGGGGGAGAAGCCATCTGGGTAAGAAATGATGGGGGCTTGGACTCCATGGTGAGTGAAAACTTAGAGATTTAGAGGGTTGGAGGTGGGGGTGGGTGGTCTAGGAGAGGGAGTCATCCAGGCTTTCGCTTGGATGCCTGGGTAGATGGTGCTGGCCTTTATTGGGGTGGGCAGTGGCAGGGGGAAGTCCTGGCCTGGGGTAGGATGAGGGGAGGGGAGGGGATGAGTTCAGTTTGGGCATATTAGATTAAGCCTTCAGGATGGGAGGATAAGCAGGCAGTTGGCTGTGTGGGTCCGAGCTCAGAGCAGGTCTGGGCTCCTGTGCTTTCCCTTTGACACCAACTTCACAGCACCCTTCCCAGGCCCCCAGGCTCAATCCTTAGCACCTTCAGCTGCTTTCTGTCCACTCACTCCCCACCTCCCACATCCACAGAGTGGATGAACTTATCCTATTCATCTGCAGCCTGTGGACAATAATAGTGTCTATTCCATGAGGATCATTATGAGCAATAAATGAATTAGGACAAAAGATGCTGGGAAGCCTGCCAGGCACTAGTCACCATTGGCTCTCCCTGTCTCCCCAGTCTCATCTTGCCACACTCCTGCTCACGATACCTTTAGTGTTTCCCACCCAAAAGGCAGACCTCTGCACCGGATGGCCCCAAACCACTTCCCAGCCTCCTTCCCCACCCTCTTCATCAGTTCCCATTTCCATCACACAGACACCTCTACCTGCTCCCCACGCTTCCCACATCCCCATCTTCTTTTCTCTCCCTCCCCTTCCCGCCTCTTCCTTCCCAAATGCCAGTCTTTTCCCCAGGCACTTACTCTAAGGAAACTGCTCCTAACCTCTATGGGAGATGAGCCTCACCCCTCCAGATTTCTACAGCTCTGTTTATGCTCCTCATCAGCTTCTGACCACTGGGGTTCATTGGACGTCTCTTGACTTGTCTGACTCCCTTTTCCCAAGGCATCAGTGCAAGGAACACAGCAAGCCCCCCACATTTCATCACACCGGTGTCCCGATGGCAGTCATCATCCCAACACACCACAGGCTCGGTCAATACTGGAGTGGGAAACAAACAGAATCTCAAACGTACAATTTTGTGTCGATCCATCTCATCTTCCACCAGGGCCAGGAAACGGGCCAGAAGGTCATCCTGGCCTGGGACAATAAACCTTTTCCCAGAAGCTTCCTGGTAAGACAAAGTCCAGGGCAAGCAAATAGAGATCAGTGAGACCTTGGGCCCCCGCACCTCATAAGGTCAGCAGTCAGTGTGTCCCACCTGGGGTCACACAGTGGACTGGGCAGGGGCCATGTCTGCCCCACTGTGCTGTGACTTGTGGGGGACGGAGAAGGATTGGGCATAAAAATGAAGACATTGCAGGTACAAGAGGGGTCTCTGGGGTCTTCAATGTGCTTCTCCTTTCTTCCTCATAAAGCAGAGGCCGTTCCGGTATTTATGGGATGGTTACAGGCTTGGGCTCTGTAGTTTTACCACTTGCTGTGGGACCAGTGTCCCAGAGACACCATGAGGATAAACTTAGCTAAGAAGGGCCCAGTGCAGTGCGTTACACACAATCAGCCTTCGCTTGTGAAAAGGTGCCATTCACCTTCATCTCCCCTTTGCCTGCCACGCTTCACTGCCCAGGTGGAAGAACGACGAGGCTTACTGCTGTTCTTTCCATATCTGGGCAAGAAGATCCAGAGAGATGGAGCTAGTAGCCTAAGGCATGGGTCATCCATTCTGCCTCCCCTTGGCTGCCCACACTCTCTCTAGCAGAAATGTTGCTGGGCTTGGAGTCATCAGAAGCATGGGCTTGGGTAGAAGTCGTGGCACTTCCTAAGCCACGACATCTGCCTCCCAAGACAGCCAAAGCACAATTGTCCAAAAAGTTTATTTATTTATTTTTATTTCATTCATTTATTTATTTCCCCCCCCTCCCTTGCTGCTTGTGCTTGCTCTGTTCATTTGCTGTGCATCATCTTGCTGCGTCAACTCACCGCGCCACGCAGGCCGGCTTGCCTTCACTGGGAGGCCCCGGGAATGGAACCCGGAGCCTCCCATATGGTAAACGCAAGCCCGACCACTTGAGCCACATCTGCCTCCCCAAAAAGTTTATTGATGCTTAAAGAATTTTGAAAGTAAAGCCTAACGAAGCCTAGTAATCCATTTTGAACTGTGACTTCTTGCCACATGTCACCTTATCTCCAGGGTCGCCCTGTGCCAGACCCACAGAGACCCCAGGATGAGGAACCAGCCAGGGTCTGCACAATTCTCGTTGACTGATGGCAGTTCTAGACAGAGGGGCACAGTCTGGAGTCTGGGCAGGAATTTACAAGGCCCAGAGCTGGGGAATCCCCCAATGAGAATGTTTTCATTTCCAATCTTTGATTCCCCAAATTTGTAATATTTGCCTTGCCTTGTCTAATGTTTAATCCATGTTTATCCAGCACTTTATTGATTAATGGTCCAAGTGAAGTGACAGGCGGCAGGAGCCTGGAGACCATGGACGGCGCCATGGGGCTGCAGGTGCTGCTGTGCTTGTACCTGGTGTCCCTCCCCGGCCTGCAGGCCATGCCCCCTCAGGGTTCAGCTGCAGGCAGGCCCAGGGGCAACGAGGTATGTGGCTAGCCCCACGGGGCAGAAACAGGCAACTGGGCTTGGATGGGGTCCTGGAAGGACTCAAGACCCCCGCCCCACACACACACCTCCTCTTCCCTGCCCCTGCTGGAAAGGACACTCCCAGTAGCACAGAGGAGGCGAGGCCAGAGGGACAGAGGACACAGTTGGGGCTCACTCCAGATGATGGGCCGTGGTCCCCTGAGTGCCTGCACTCACCCTTGACCCTGATTTTGTTTTGCAGAAGCGACAGGCTGTGGACACAGTGAGTGAGAGCCTCGGCTGAAGGGTTTGCAATGGGGCACCCCATACACAGTCTTATTTCCCCCGTCCCTGTGGGAGGGTGTTGCTCTGTCAGTGTCCTGGGCAGAGGGGACTCCCGTCTCCTGGAAACAGTGCCTTGCTCGCCCCCTCCTCGTGCCCCACTGCACAGTCTCTGGAAAGAAGAAGGGGTCTTTCCAGGGGCCTGGTCTCTTCTTCCTGCATCTTGGCACCTTGCATCAGGTGCTGAGTCCCCACGTGTTGAGGGAAGCTCTCACTGGCTCCGACACTCCCATCTCAGGCCCCAGCTCCCTCACGTCTCATTTTAGACTGTCGATGGCGTGATCATCCGGAGTTTGAAAGTCAACTGCAAAGTCACCTCTCGCTTCTCCCACTGTGTCATCACCAGCCAAGTTGTCAACACTGCCGACCAAGCCAAGGAAGTGGCCTTTGATGTGGAAATCCCCAAGACGGCCTTCATCAGTGACTTTGCCATGTGTGTGCTCCCCTGACTCCCACATCCAGTCCCTGCAACCCCCACCCCAAGGTGTCCATCCGCCATGTCCCAGCCTAAGACCATGGTTCGGAGTGGCTGGGCAGCGCAGGCCATCTCCTCGTTGCCAAAAGGGCCACAGGCCAACCCAGCTTTCACAGGAGGAAGGAGCCCTTTCAGTCTGTTCTTGGCTCTCATCTTGGAAAGCAAACTGGCCTCTGGGAGCATGTTTTTCAGCCCCGGGCCCACGGGGCAAAGGCTGGGATCTGAGGCTTCTTGCTGAACTCAGTGACCGTGGCTGACCACCTCACGGCCCGTGGGCCCCTGAGCACAGCTGTGGGCAGTGGGAGGCCGGTCAGGGGTTTTGCAAGCATGCACATGGGTGGCAGTTCTGAGCACCTCTGGCAGGAAGGACTTGTGTGGCCACGGAGGGCCTGCCCCCCATGAGGGCCCTCTTCCTTCCCTGCAGCACATCAGACGGGACGGCATATGTCGCAAACATAAAGGACAAAGTGGCAGCATGGAAGCAGTACCGGAAGGCATCCATCTCGGGAGAGACTGCCGGCCTGGTCAGGTGAGTCCGGGCCCTGCTGGCCCAGTGTCTGGTGCTGCCCTCCCCCACTAGGTCAGACCTGAGAACTGCAAGGTGGCTTTGGGTAGAGAACAGCTGCAGGCTGAAGAAAGAATGAGCAAGCTGCCTGAACCCAAATGCTGGCACAGGTGCACTGGACAAGGTCCAGATCAACCCTGGGAGAAGTGGGGCCCTAATTTCTGGGCCCTAACCCTGAACAGCCAGCTGGGACAAGGTCAAAGGAACCTGAGAGCAGCACTAAAATAAAAGAAGTTGATTCTGAGGACCATGTTTTAGGAGACAAGGGCCCGGGCTCACTTACCACCCGTCTGTCTGTCGTTGCCTCTGTGGCACGTCTAGGGCTTCGGGGAGAACAATGGAGCAATTTGCCATCCATCTCACCGTCAGTCCCCAGAGCAAGGTCACATTCCAGCTGACCTACGAGGAGGTGCTGAAGCGAAAATTGAAGCAGTATGACATTGTCATCAAAGTCAAGCCCAAGCAGCTGGTGCATCACTTTGAGGTAGATCGAGGTGACCCCTGCACAGGATCTCACCATGGCTTTTAGCATTGGTTGAGCCTCCACCATGGGCCAGCCCTGGCCTGAGAACACAGGGAAGGCCACAGACTCCTCCTCAGGGTGGGCTCCAGTGGCCTTTCCCTGGGCAGGGAGCTCCCTGTGCCCTCCAAACTCCTCCTCTCTGAGCCTCGGTTTTCACATCTGTTAAATGGGGGATTCCTGCCACAAGGATCACAAGACATGTCTAGGTGGTTTGTTAACCAGAAAGTTCTGGGCATGAAGGGCTGTGGTTGTTGCTGACACCTAAGAGGTGGCCCAGTTGAGCGGCGCAGTTGTGCACGCCTTCATTCGGCCAATATTTTTGGAGTGTCTATGACACGCCACGCCCTGTGCTGAGGTCAGATGGCCAGGACACATGCTGGCCATTGGCTGAGACGTGGTGATGACCCACCCAAATGGGAGCCTTGTTCCAGGACTGGCTTCAATGTTGCAGATCGACGTGGACATCTTTGAGCCCCAGGGGATCAGCAAGCTGGACGCCCAGGCCTCCTTCCTCCCCAGGGACTTGGCCCAGACCATCAAGAAGTCCTTCTCAGGAAAAAAGGTGTGTGGTGCCCTGGGAGCAGTGGCAGGCCCTCTGGGGGCCTTCTGAGGCCGGCCCAAGCCCTTGTGGACAGTCCAGACTCGGGCCAGGAACCAGGCAGGAGCGCCAGCTGCCCTCAGAGTAAGGGAGGCAGTACCGCATGGTTGGTGTCCTCTCGGTTCTTGGAGCAAGTTAGCAAACAAGTTTAGAACAAACAAACAAACAAGCAAACAAACAAAGATAAAAAGTTCTTTAAAGAAAATGTGGGGAGTGCGGAAGTGGAGAAAAGTCTAGAGTAAAAACCACGCCCAGCTTCCGTGAGCACCAGGTCAGGCCAGCCCTCAGCCCCCACTGCAGGCCTTTCCTGCTGGTCTCGACTCTCTCCAGGTGGGTTTCATTTTCCAGCACAGAGTTGTAGCCTTGCTTGTTCACGTGACAATTTGGGTTGACCAATGTCCCTCATGATATCATACTGTTACTATTTTGCTCTTGTTCATATACCCAAACTGGTGATGCTTATTGTAGAAAACCCCAACAATGCAGAAGAAGCAAGGAAATGGGTCTTCCCTCCCACCACCTACAGGCACCATCAGCATTGGACGGGGACCCCACCAGACTTTATTTCTATGCTCATGCAATCACGCACACACACACACACCTTCTTACGTTGTCTTTGCAAACATCCCGTTTGCGGCTGCATGGTCCGGTAACGCCTGGCGCCCTCAATGATTGCAGGGCCGTGTGTCTTTCCGCCCCACCGTGGGCCAGCAGCAGTCCTGCCCCACGTGTTCCACGTCCTTGCTGAACGGTGACTTCAAGGTGACCTACGATGTCAGTCGGGACAAGCTCTGTGACCTCCTCGTGAGTCTGAGCCTGCTGGCCCACGCCTCGGTGGGCGGGCACGGGGCACTGGGGAGCGAGGCTCACTCGTTTCTCACGTTTCAGGTCGCCAATGACCACTTTGCCCACTTCTTCGCCCCCCAAAATCTGAAGAATCTGAACAAGAACCTGGTGTTTGTGATTGACATCAGTAACTCCATGGAAGGCCAGAAAGTGAAGCAGGTTAAAGTGCAGCTTGAAATGTTTTACCTGGCGGCAGCTTCTTCGGCCCGTCACCCGCCCTAGGCTGGTTTTGCCGCCAGGGTTTAGGGTCGGGATTTCTGCTCTTGCTCGGAGGCAGAGTGATTAATGGAAATCGCAGGGGTCAGGGGCCCTGGACTCAGTCACCAACTCCTGTGCCTCCTGGGGCAAGCCCGTTGGCCTCTCCTAATGGCAAAATTGGGAATGATCCCAAGGCCCACGGGGGCATAGGGCTTATGGATGGAGGCGGGATTGGAAGGCGGAAACTCTATACTCAGCGCGTGGGCCCGTGGCAGGCGCCTTCCAGCAGGGCACCGCCAGTGCCTTCAGGGGCCCAGCGCCCGGCCCGTGGGGCGCTGAAGCCGCAGCTGGCCAAGCGGGATTTTGAAAGCACAGCCCCCTTCAACCCTCTTTCTTAATCCAGCCCCATCCCGACTCCTGGTCATTTCCTCTCCCCACGCTGCCTCCCCTTGCCTTCTCCATCCTCCTCATGTGCCCCAGGGACCAGCAGGACATTCCCCTCCTGGGGCCACCTGGCTGCCCTAACCATTCCTTCCTGCTTTTCTGTCATGTCCCTGAAATGGGGCCACCCTGGGGCAGTGTCCCTCCACTGACCGCCATGTCCTTGCAGACCAAGGAGGCACTCCTTAAAATCCTGGAGGACCTGCGGCCAGGGGACTTCTTCGACCTGGTTCTCTTTGGGACTCAAGTGCAGTCATGGAGGGGCTCGCTGGTGCAGGCATCCCCGGCCAACCTGCAAGCGGCTCGAGACTTTGTGCGGCGCTTCTCCCTGAAGGGGGGTAAGGGCAGCGGCCTCAGGCCACCTCGGTGTCACCTCTGGCCCCTCGGGGTGAAGGTGTATGCTGGTCTGCTTTCTTTCCTTTGCAGCCACAAACCTGAATGGAGGTTTGCTCCAGGGAATCAAGATCTTGAACAAAGCTCAGCAAAGTGTCCCAGAACTAAGGACCCACGCATCAGTTCTCATCATGTTAACAGACGGAGAGCCCACCGAGGGTAAGTGCCTCAACGGTTGTCTCGGGAGGTGGTGATCTCCCTGTTGCTGGAGACATTCAAGCTGAGGTCAGAGAAGCAGTCACTGGGGATGCTGTCGGGGTGGGGGGCGGACAGAAAGTCTCAGGGTAAAATCAAGCACTGGTCTAGAAACGGCTTAGACCACAATGTCTGTGGGATCACCAAAACATGCTTCTGTCCTGCATGTTGGAAAATTGGGGGATTTTCTGTAAGACATAGGGCTGCACAGGGCCCTGGAGCATGGGCAGGATTCCTAGGTTGAGTTTAACGAATTGTTTAGGGAGCACCTACTGTGTGCCAAGCGCAGGGCTAGGGATCAAGAAGAGACACCGAGAGAATGAGACATTCTCTGCCATCAAGGAGCCCAGGGTCCCCTGGTGGAGGCAGATCCAGGAGCCCGAGGCTCTGTCAAGGGCCCTAAAAGAACAGGGGACTGTGGGACCATGGACAGGGGGCACCTGGCCTGGGCAGGGTCTTGGAAGTCTTCCTAGAGGAGGTGACTCTGGAGCTCACTCTGGAAGGAGAGGCAGGAATGGACTCCTGGCAGAGGGGGCTCCATGAGCAAAAGCCAAGGCATGTGTACCTGGGGACTGCAGACAGGTGCGGACACAGGTGGGGTGGGGGTGAAAATGTCAACAGGGTCTCACAGGCCACAGCAAGCAGCCATGGAGGGTTTATAGTGGGGTGGCCAAGTCAGGGCTCCTTGTGACCAATCCATAGAGATGGGTGGGGTCTGCGAGGGGCCCTGCAAGCTGTGTTGTCGTCCCCCAGGTGAGCAAGGAGGAGGTGTTGCTTCGAGACACCTGTGGGGACTGGAGCGGGGAGGCTCAGGCCCCAGGGAGTGTGCCCCCAACTGCCCCCTCGTGGCTCCCGTGCCTGTGGGCTGGCTCCTGTCAGCGCCTGGGTGTGTGGCTGCAGGGGTGACGGACCGTTCCCAAATCCGCGAGAATATCCGCAACGCCATCCGGGGCAAGTTCCCACTGTACAACCTGGGTTTTGGCAACAAGATGGACTTTAACTTCCTGGAGGCCATGTCCATAGAGAACAGCGGGCAGGCCCAGAGGATCTACGAGGACCATGATGCCGCCCAGCAGCTGCAGGTCATTCTCCCTCGCCGCCCCCCGCCCTGACACACACAGACACACCCACCGCCAGCCGCACACCGTGGGGCCTGGCCTCGGCAGCCATTGGCCCAGTAGCTTAGGGGAGCACGGGGTTCGAATCAGCCGTGCGACCTGGAGCCAGTTATTTAATCTCTCCTTGCCTCAGATTTCTTTTCTAAAGTGAGGACCCCACCCTCCACTTTGTGAGCAAGAACAAGATAGTGTTTGCAGAGTGCTGGTCTCAGGACCCTACACAGCTGGCCTTCACCCAACACGGTCACATGTGCAAGAGGGTGGTCTTTGCCCTGGAGGTGCCCACAGTTGGGGGCATGAGCTGTTGGGAATTGGGGAGCAGAAGGCAGCACCCACAACCTGTAGCCAGAGGTGTTGAGGTGGGTCAAAACCCAGTGCAGAGATGGGGCAGCTTCCCATCAGTGGCAGGGACCCGGGACCTGGCACACAGGTGACCCTCTGGCCCTGAGGCTGTGGCCGCCGCCCCTGCAGGGTTTCTACAACCAGGTAGCCACCCCCCTGCTGGTGGATGTGGAGCTGCAGTACCCCCAGGATGCCATCTCAGCCCTGACCCAGCACCGCCACAAGCAGTACTACGAAGGCTCGGAGATCGTTGTGGCTGGGCGCATCGCTGACCACAAGCTGGGCAGCTTCAAGGCCGATGTGCGGGCCCAGGGGGTGAGCGGAAGGCCACACAGGGTGCAGCAGCCAGCTGGCACCCAGGGGCTCCAACCCCACCCTGTCCCCCACCCTGCCTACCACCAGAGTAGTACCCCCAAACCTCCCAGGCCTGACGACCCCTCCACATAGACGTCCCGGAGACTGGACTGGCTAGAATGAGCAGTTGGAGCCCCTTGGCCTGAAAATGGGCCCCCTGTTTCTCTTCCTATCGTTCTCCCAAGGGAGTGAGTGAACAGGAGGCAATCCTTTCCCTTCTGGCTTGACAACCCCTTCTGGAACACCTACTGTGTGTGCGTGTGCAGCATGCATGTGTGTGCATGTGACATGGGCATCATGGGTGTGTGAGACCTGGGCCCTGCCCTCACGGGTTGGTGAAGGATCGGAACATGGGCTTTGAGTGGGAGAGTGAGTCCAGCTCCTTAGCCCTCAGTTTCTTTTTCTGTACCATGGGGTAACACCTCACTAGAGTGTTGTGTGGAATAAATGAAATAATCCATGTAACGCACAGAGGGAGCCACTGTTATTGTAGCTGGGGAGAGGAGGCACATAAGCACAGTGACGAGTTGAATGATGCAGGGTTCTCAGGACACAGTGGGCTTTTAGAAGCAGGGGTTATGCTGGAAGCAACCTGCAGTCAGGTGCTGGTTGGTCTCCTCCAGTGAGGGGAATTCCGTGAGGGCGGGGCCTGGTCTGCCCACCCTGCCGGATCCCCAGGTCAAGTCTTGCTCACAGAGGGTGCTCAGCAAGCACTTGTAGAATGAATGGATGGATGGGTGGGTAGATGGATGGATGGATGGATGAATGGGTGGATGACGGAGGGACAGAAGGAGGAAGGATAAGGGGAACAGGCTCAGGACAGAGGTTTGTGTGACTGAGAATGAAGCACAGAGACCCAATGACAGTGGGCCCCCTCGAACCCTCAGGCTTCAGCCTAGGGTTGTGCTCATAATGGCACCAGGCCTCTCAGCCACCTCAAACTTCAGGAGGGCCAAGAATTCGAGACAACCTGCCTGGTGGATGAGGAGGAGATGAAGAAGCTGCTCTACGAGCGGGGCCACATGCTGGAGAACCATGTTGAGCGCCTCTGGGCCTACCTCACCATCCAGGAGCTGCTGGCCAAGAGGTATGACCCTTGGGGCTGCCTGGGATGGGCATTGTGCACCTCTGCACCCCCACCCCCACCCAGCCCCAGGCTGTCAGACCTATGAGGTAAATGAATGCAGGGTGGTTCTGGGCCCTTGAGGTTGTCAGCAGGTCAGATTTACTTTTCTCCTTCTGCTCTGCCCACTAAGTTAATATCAACCAGCTGGTCAACAGTGTGGATGGGGCCTGTCGGGGGCATAGGGCAGCCCACTGTTTGCCTATGTCAAGTCCCCACCGGGGAAGCTACCCTGTATTGTGTGGCTGCTGGGTCCAGACATATTCATCCATCCTCACAGCATGTGAGGGAATTCTCTCCTTATCCCCATTTCACAGACGAGCAAACCGAGGCTCAGAGAGATTAGAGCACTTGTCCCAGGCCTCACAGCCAACTTCTCTGTGTCTCTCTGAGGCATACACCATCCACCTCCAAACAATCTTCTGGCCCGGTTTCCTGCTTTCTCTGTGGGAAGCCATTAACCCATGAGGCCCTTGAGGACATGTCCACTGACTGGGGCCATTGGAAGGGCTTAATATGTTTGTTAAATGAGCGGGTGAGTGAGCGAGTGAGTACGTGGACGGGTGAAGGGCAAGGGAGTGCGAGGCCGCCGTTGTTGGAGCTGTGGAGCGGCGTCTGTCCGCAGGATGATGGTGGAGGGGAAGGAGAAGGCCAACCTGTCGGCCGAGGCTCTGAGGCTGTCACTGGCCTATCAGTTCGTGACCCCGCTGACCTCCATGACCATTGGCGGCATGGTGGACCAGGACGGCCTGGAGCCCATCATTGACAAGGCGCCGGAGGGTATGGGCTGCGGGTCCACAGCTGGTAGGCCGTGGGCTGTGGGGGAGTTTCTGAGGGCCAAACCCCCTGGACTTTAATTCTCTCCCTTCCTTTCCCTTCCAGATTCTCTGCCCTTGGGTGAGTTCCCAGCCGTGTTGGTGATAGCGAGGGGCTCTCGGTGGCCGGGCACGCGGCCGGCGCCCAGCCCCGTGGCACGCACTGGCTGCCCCCTCGCTTCTCCTGCCTCCACTCCTTGGCCCAGCCTCTTTCCTGCCCCGGGACGCCCTTCTCCACTTGGCTGCAAACAAGTAGCCGCCTCCTTTGTGCTTCATGAGCCTTGGCACGGCCCCCGCCAGCAGCCACGGGGCCCCTCGGTGTGGCTGTGAGGAGGGCCCGGGGCCTGCCCGTGGAGTGGGGTGGCGCGGTGACATACCCTCCATGTCATTGTCTTTTTCAGAGATGCTGGGACGAAGGAGTAAGTGACGGCCAGCCTGACGACACGCATCTCTGCCTCTCTCTGCTCCACAAGTTGCTGTCCTTCAGGCTCTGCGATCAGCCCCGACCAGCCCCCCCAAGACACCCCCATCTGCCTGATGAGGAAGCCACGGCTTAAGGCCTCTGGCTGGGAATCCTTATTCAGCCCCTCTGACGTGGGCCTGGTCTCCCCCACCCTTAGGCCACCAGCCTCCCACGACCCCATGGAAAGGGACAGACAGGGGCCAGCCCACTATGGCCGGGCCAAACTTCTGGTCCCACATCCTGGGGGCAGCGCAGAGCCTACGACGTTCTGCGTCCACTCCTGCCCTGCGGGCCTGGGGGGGGGGCGCATCAGGAAAGGGGCCGGCAGCTGTGAGGCAGGGTAGCCTCCTTCCCTCAATGCCGTTCGCTCTCACCTGCCAGTGTTCAAGCTCCCGGGCTCACAGGCTCCTCCCACTCACACCAGCCCCGGTGTCCATCAGGTGCCAGACCGAGTGACCGGTGGTGAGTCCCTGAGAGGGCCGAGGGGTGCCCACCCTGCCTCGTGGAGCCTTTGCACTTGGCCGGCCCTACCACCCTAGGCCCCCTGTAACCGAGCCCATGCTGTGCCCCCAGTGGACACTGATCCCCACTTCATCGTCCACGTGCCCCAGAAAGAGGACGCCCTGTGCTTCAACATCAATGAGGAGCCTGGCGTGGTCCTGAGCCTGGTGCAGGACCCTGACACAGGTACCCTGCACGTCACGGCGGGGCCCGGGCGCCTCCTGCCCGGGCATTCGGCCACGGCCAGGGCAGTGGCCACGGCCGCCACGCCCCACCACCTCCCCGAGCTCAGCCTGCCTCCTCCTCTCCCCGCCCGCGTGGCCGGGCCCAGCCCGGGGCTGGCTGCACAGGGGTGTGGCCTGTGCGGGCGCCAAGGCTGCACTGGGTTTAGCGCTCTGCCGCCGCCATCTTGACTTTCCTAATTTTGGAACGAGGGGCCCCTTGTTTTCATTCTGCACTGGGTCCCACAAATTACGTGGCCAGTCCTGCCCCTACCCTTCTCCCCACAGCATGGCTGCGCGGAGCCGCAGGGCCCTGTCTCCCAGCAGTGCCTGGGCGAGGGGGACTTGTCTCCTCCTCTCAGCCACCCCTCCCTCCCTTCGCCCGCTCTCCCAGCCCAGCCCGCCCACCCGCACGTTTCCTGAGCATCTCCCAGGGGCGGGGGATGCAGCGGGGACAGAGCAGAGTCCCTGTTCCCATGGTGTTTAAGGAAGGGAGACAAAGAGGCGCACACACTCACAGCAGATCCTGTCAGAGGGTGGGCCAAGCGGGTTGGGGGGGCACCTTTTGGCGGCTCAGGTCGGGGCAGGCCTCTGCAAAGACCCCGTGTCAGCGGCTGGGGCCACAGAGAAGGAGCAGGCGTAAGTCCTGTCCTCGGTGAGGCTAGACCTCCCCAGGGCCCAGAGGAAGAGAAGTACAGCTGCCTGCCTGGGGGCCTCCAAGACGCAGGGGCACCGGAGGACGTGGGGGGTCTCCCGGGTAGGAGGCGTGGATTGAGCAAAGGCAGGCGGGGTGTCAAACGAGGGCCTGCCCTTCCCACCCAGATGGCCCCCTCGCCCACTGCAGGCTTCTCCGTCAACGGGCAGCTCGTCGGGGACGGGGCCAGAAGCACCGGGCAGCCTGCGGGCACCTACTTCGGGCGCCTGGGGATCGCAAACCCCGCGACGGGCTTTCAGCTGGAAGTGACTCCTCAGAACATCACCGTGAGCCCTGGCTGGGGTGGGCCTGTGTTCTCCTGGAAGGACCAGGCTGCCCTGCGGCAGGACGGGTAACCGGGCAGGGGCCGCGGGGAGGGGAGGCTGGAGTGGCCGTGGCGTCCAAGGCACGAGTCCCTGGAGCCAGCTCTGCTGCCCTGGCCTGCAGGGCCCTCGTTCCCCGAGCCCTGTCAGTGGGGGCTGCCGCGGGGGCCTGCCAGGCCTGCCAGACCCTGTGAACCACCCACCCTCATTCCCTTGGGTACCGGACACGTGCCCGGGACTCAGCTCCTGGATACCTGCTCTCATCACGGCCTCGCCTTCCAGCCTCCCCCCTCGCCACCAAACAAAGCCAGCTCGTCCTCCCAGGCCCAGCGCAAAGCCACCTCCTCCCTGAAGCCTTCCTAGCCCCTTCCTCTCTGAACCCCAGAGTCCTCTGGACTCCCCTTTGGGCCCCTTGTGCTTGTTCCTTCATTTACCTGTTCATTCAACAAACTCCGTTGAACACTAGAGCCCGATGCTGAGCAGCAGAGCTCTAGGAAGAGGAGGGCAGAGTCTGGTGTGGGAGGCACAGGTGATGAGTAGGAATCTGAGAACAGACTGTAATATTGGACAGGCTGGAGCCCAAGTCCTGGCTCCACTGCTCACCAGCTATGTGACCTTGGGCAAGTTCCTTAACCTCTCTGGGCCTTGGTCCTCACAGGGTCAGGGTGAGATTTGAATGATGCAGTTTGCATGGAGGGCTTGGGACAGGTCCTGTCACAACGTAAGGGCCCCATATGCAGCAGCACATGGGAGGGAGCACGGAGCAGGGAGCACCTACCATCTGGGGAGTGGGGGCAGGCTCACAAGAGCTGGGTCCTAGAGGCCGGGGGCGGCTGGATGGAGAGGGGTGCAGCGTGGCGGCCCCTGCCCTCACAGCTGGCCTGGCCCCGCAGGGTGGTGGTGACCATCAACAGGAGGAGGGCCTTGGTAGTGTCCGTGGCCGACAGGGGCACCTTCGAGGTCGTGCTGCACCGGGTGTGGAATGGGAGTGCCGTCCACCAGGACTTTCTGGGCTTCTATGTGCTGGATAGTCACCGGATGCCAGCACGGACACACGGGCTGCTGGGTATGGCCGGCCATGGCTGTGGGGTGGGGGCTTCCTGGGGCCATGGGTCCTGGGCACCAAGACAGGCCCACTTCCAACATGGTCTCCAAGGCTCGGCGCTGCTGAGGTGGGGTATGCTGGGGGAGGGTCATGTCCCGCAAACGGGCTTCAGGGAGCCTGGGGACGAGTGGGGAGAGGTCCCATCAGCAAACAGAAGGGGCCAGGGGGCCGGGGGACCTGGTGGGTGGGACAGGCCATGCCACACTGCTTCTCCCGGGTGCTTCCTATGCATCTTACTCCCTGCAGGCACCTTCCCCTCTAACCTCTCTCCTTTGGAAATGGTTAAAAAAGACAGGCTGTAGGACCACCCGGAGATATAGCGCGAATATAGCGAGCGGCTTTCGATGCCAATCTTACCAGAAACAGTCCATCCCTTGAAAAAGGGTTCAAGCAAAACCTCTCAACCTCCAGTGAGCACCTTCTGTGTGCAAGGCAGGGGCGAGGTACCCCAGACTGTGACTGTGCCTCCAACGTGCCTTTCCAGGACAATTCTTCCACCCCTTGGACTTTGAAGTGTCCGACATCCGCCCAGGCTCTGACCCTTCAAAGCCAGATGCCACGATGGTGGTGAAGAACCGCCGGCTGACGGTGACCAGGTAGGCAGGCTGCCTGCTCCTTCACTGGCCCAGGCCTTCCTCTGAGTGTCACATAAGTGGGGTGGGCTTCCTGGAGGAGGCGCAGCCCTGCCAGGTCCCAGGGGTGCATCTGACTCGTCTCTCCACAGGGGCTTGCAAAGAGACTACAGCAAGGACCCCCGGCATGGGGCCAAGGTGACCTGCTGGTTCGTCCACGACAACGGGGCTGGGCTGATTGACGGCGTCCACACTGACTATATCGTCCCCGACATCTTCTGAGCCCCCACGCAGCACACCTGCCTGCAGTGGGACTGCGGCAGAGGAGGAGGACAGCATCCTGACTACTGCCCCAGCCACACCCCACTTTCCCAGCTGGCCCCGTGTCAAAGCACCCCATGACTTATTAAAGAGAGGCCATGGCCGCCAGAGCTGGCTGCTCTTTGGGAGGGAGGATGACAGGGAGGCCACCTGAGACGCTGCCCGTCAGAGCTCCTGGAGCCGGGCCAGGAGCCCTGATCCCAGCAGGCCCAGGAACCGGGGAGAAGCTGGTTGGAGGCCGGGAGGGAAGCTGGCGCCGACTGCCCCCCAGCACAGTCTGCCCTGTTCTCTGCAGCTGCCTGGCCACATGCCTCCCGCACACAGCTCGCAGGGGCCGGTGGACACTCGGCAGCAGGTACAGGGGTGACCAGCAGCACACGGTCACAGCCAGCCCAGTGCTCCCTGTAGCCAGGCACTGCCCTAAGGACCTTACTTGAATTAACCAAATGTATGCTCACAATGGCTCATGCCCATTTACATCTGAGGAAACTGAGGCACAAAGAGGCCTGGTAATTTGTCCAAAACCACTCAGCTTGTAAGTGTCAGAGCTGGGATGTGAACCCATGCTGTCTAGCATCAGGTTCTGTGTATTTAACCCAGGCAAGCTGGGAGGCCAATGGGAGGGCAAAGCCTGTTGGGACCTGGTTCTGGTATTCAAAAATATCACTTGAAATGAATACAGGAAAGAAATGCTTGTGTATGGTCTCGGCATCCTGAAGACATTCTAGCAGGCCCACTGGGGCAGGACCCCGGGACGCGGATCCTGGGCCTCCACCCTCAGCCGGATTCCCCTGTGGGGGCTTTGCAACCTGTGACAGCAGGGCAAAGAAAGCTGCTACCCAGAAGCTGTGATTTCGGGGGGCCAGGAACAGCACCCCCTTTCTCCTCACATTATGCCTGTTACCAGCTGGGCTCCTTCCCTTGGCCTCACCTTGGAGCTGGTAAAACACCAGGTCACAGGGTGGGGAGCTGCTGGCCCTCCAGGTGAGGCGGTGGGGCCTCCACCCACTCCTTGTCCGCGGCTTCTCTGACAGCTTCTGCCCCGTTCCCACTACAGATGAGGCTTGCCAGCCCAGACGGAGCGAGGACCGGCTCTGAGGGCAGGGCCAGATCAGTAACATGAATGCTGAGCTCAGAGGTCACCCCAGGCCCGGGGACACAGAGCCCCTCAGTGGCCAGCTGTGGGGCAGTCAGTGCACTTTCAGAGAACAGCCTGCCTTCTGGGGTAGCCGAGGCTTCTCGAGGAGCTGCTGGCTGTGTCCCCTGGGCAAGACCCTGCCCAGTTAGGGTCTCATTTTCCCCTCCTGTAGGATGGGGATGGGGTGAACCTGAAGATCTCTTAGATTCTGTTGAATTCTAAATTCTGCATGATGACTCTGGGTCCCTCCAAGTCCCCGGCTATCCCCCTTGTGGGGCCTCTTGAGCAGCCTCAGAATCCTTATTTCAAGCTGCCCCCTACCTCCACCCCAGGCACCAAGCATTTGGGATGTGATGTGGCCTAGAGGAAAGGGATGAGGGAAGCTACGCAGGCAGCTGCAGGGCCATGAGCAGGAGCCATTGGCAGCGTCAGGCAGGAGCAGTCCTGCCACAGCCTCAAGCTGCCCAGGGGCCAGTGAGTCCCAGGTGCTGAAAGTGACCAGCTGAGCAAGACGTCCAGGAGCCAGGAAGCACACGCGCCAGACTGCAGGCTCGGGAGCTCGGCTCTGAGAGTGCTCTCCTCCTCGCTCCTGGGGTCGGCACCTGCTGGCCTTGGTCTCAGGCAGACCTGAGCTTGGTGCCACCTGCATTGGGGTTGGTGTGAGGATTCTGGAGGCCTGAGGAAACAGGCGCCACCCAGCCAGGCCTCAAGCACAGGCCGTCGAAGCCCTGGACCCCTCACCAGCTGCGTCTGTCCATCTGCCATCACCTCGCTGACTGGGCAACCCTCTGTCGTTGCTTCTGCGGCTCCTGACACTTCTAATAATTAGTCCGCGCTCTTCTTTCTCCACCTCCACCTTGTCTGCCTCCTCTCTCTGTTTCTCTCTGTAAGTCCCACAGTCAGAGGCCCAGAGCTCTCTGTCAAGGCCATGGTACTGTGGACAAATCAGTCATCCTGGGCCCAGACATCCTCATCTACTCCATTCAGTAGCGGACAGAGTGGGTGGATCAACGGGACAGCTTTGCTCAGAGGAGCCATGGGGACATGGGCATGTGGTGACCTCCCTGAGGGCGGGAGGTTGGCGGGGCCCTGGAGTGGGCCAGGAGGTCCCAGGCCCTTTGCACTGGAGGCCAGAGCCCCAGGCTTACTGCAGATTTGGAAGGGAATGCTCCCCAAAAGTCAAGGGCAGCCGAGTCCTCGGCCAGGACTGGCCCTGCAGGAGCATGGAGCCCGGGGGGGTGGTCAGACCTGGACACGCAAATCTTAGCATAAGGGAACAATGGAGCAGGCCCTCAGGGAGTTGGAGCTTAGAGCAGGGCTGTCCTGTGGCTGGCTCCGGGACACAGGAGGATGGCTTTCAGAGGAGGGGCACTGGGGCTGGCCTGGAGAAGATTGACAAGATGTGCAGAGGAGGGGGAGAGCGTGCTGGTGGGAGGAGAGCGAGTTCAGAAAAGCAGGTGGAGCCAGGTTGCAGAGAGAGCCACAGGACGTGGGGGTCCTCTTTTTCCTGGGGCCACGGAGGGCGAGCCACGAGTTAGGGGGCAGGGTCTGGTTTTGTGCCCTGACCAACTTGAGAAGGGACGTGGTGGCTGGGGTGTGGCAGAGGCAACCAGGCCAAGACGCTGCTTGTCTGTCACCAGCGCCTCCACCCAGGAGGCTTGACACACAGCTTCTGCTTCCCCAGGGGGCTCCGCATCCGCCTGCCAGTCAGAAGTGAAGTCCCTGTGGATGACACCGGCCGGGGCCCTACGTGCGGGCAGCCCAAGGTCGCAGGGTACCAGCCAGGTTTCCGCCCACGCCCCAGCCTTTGGGAGGAGCCTTCCACTTCCCCCTCCTCCAGCCTCAGGCTGCAGGTCACTGACCCCACTTGGAAAACACTGTTTCACTCATATAAGGAGTGCAGGGCAGGCCTGCACGCTTAACAATGGCGCCCACTCTGAGGTCCTGCCTTGTCCTGGCCCTGCTCTCTGGCCTGGTGGCTTCTGGCATCCCAAGAAGCCCTTTACGGTCCCTCAGGGTGAGTCTGCCTACCCCCTTCACCACCTGGACCTCGCCGTGTCCAGTGGGCAGAAGGCACCGGGTGGGCGGTCCTCTTATGGGGTGAGGGGAGGCTGAGCGCTGGGCATTGAGCTGCTGGGGACAGTGCTGGGTGGTGGGAGAAGCAGGCTCCAGCCCAGACCTATACTCACCTGCCGTGTAGCCCTGGGCATGGCTCTTAAAGTTCCCTGGGCCTCAGCTTCTCCACCTACCAAACGGGGCACTGCACCATGAGCTGCTCTCCTCACCGAGGGGCTGTGAGGGCCCAAGTCTAAGATAAATCAGAGGCCTCTGCAAAAGCTGAGCTGAGTCCGGTGGGGTGCAATGAGGAGGGGGATGACGGGAGGAGGCCTAAGTGTCCTGGGGCCAGGGGAAGGCCGACGGAGAGGAAGCGTGAGTTAGTTGCAGTTGCGGGGCAGGGGTTGAGTGCCGGGTTCCAGTCCTCCCTGCCCTGCTTCCCTGGGTAGCTTGGGGACTTGCCCCTGCCCCTGGGTCTCAATTTCTGCATGTACCCAGAGCCTTTCCTACTTTGATATGTGGGGCTCTGGAAAAGTCCTTTGTCCGGAGGCCCCCCAGGGCATGTGGGAGGACAACTGCTGAGCCTTGGCCCCAGCCCAGAGCCTGCTCCCAGACCATGGTGGCCTCGGCCTTGGCCTGACCCTTGTGTTTGTCTTTGTTTTTGCAGAAACGAAACCTCCTGGAAGAGGTGAGAACTTTCACCAGGGTCAGGGCAGGGTGGGCGGGTCAGGATGGAGCTGGCTGCCCAACGGCTAAAGGTGAGGGACATTATGGCAGGGCCCTCACGGCTGGCAAACAGCCCATGGCTTCCTGTGCTGCAGAGCCTCACGTGAATACGAGGCCCCCAGGAAAGCATGCCAGGATCATGCCCTCGGACCTCGCAGGCAGCCCTTCCACAAGCACTTCCCGAGCCCTCGCTGGTGCCCAGGCCTGTGCAGTGGGCCCATCACACCCTCACAGAGCATCTACACACCCATGTCCAACCCAGGCTTCTCCCTAGGGCCTCCCTCAGTCCCGTGTCCTGTTGGAAGGAGGTGTTTGAGGGCACAAAGGCCCTCCCCAACACAGGAATTAAGGGACACACAGGATGCAGGGGCCCAGGGTGGCGGGGTGGGATGCGTGCAAGGGATGGAGGGACGTCAGGGACCTTGGTCTCGAAGCTGAGGGTGAAAGATGAGCAGAAGGAGCCAGAGGCAGGTGTTGCAGTGCAAAGACCTGGAGGCACACCCAAGCCATGAGTGGGGCTGGAGGTGGGCTGAGCCCAGCAGGCAAACCCTCCAGGGGGATCTGGCAGCTGAAAAGTGGGAGCTCTTCAAAGCCTCTCACTGGCCGCAACTGCATGTAAACAGGTGCCAGAGTCAAGGAGCAGAGGGAGCATCAGAACAACGGGGGCCGGTGGGACGTGGGAGCCGAGGACAAGGCCCAGGCACGCCTGGTGGGGTGGAGGGGCCGCTTACCAGTCAGGGGCTTTGGCAGGGGAAGACCTGGTTCCCCGCGCACCCACCTGGCTGGTCAGCGCCCACCTGTCCTGCAGGTGGTCGACGGCATCGAGATCTACAGCACCAAGATCAGCTGCCACGTGACCTCCCGCTTCGCGCACAATGTGGTCACCACTAGGGCTGTCAACCGTGCAGACAAGGCCAAGGAGGTTTCCTTTGACGTGGAGCTGCCCAAGACAGCCTTCATCACCAACTTCACCTTGTGGGTGTCGCCGAGGCTGCTGATCCCGGGCTCGGGGAGAGGGCCTGACCCACTGTGACCCTCCAACTCTCTTTCCTTGCAGGACCATCGACGGTGTTACCTACCCTGGGAACGTCAAGGAGAAGGAGGTCGCTAAGAAGCAGTATGAAAAGGCCGTGTCCCAGGGCAAGACAGCCGGTTTGGTCAAGTAAGTGTTCTCCTCCAGGTTTGGAGAGATAATCTGGGCTGCAAGTGTCCTCAGAGAAGCAAACAACAACTATTAGAATTTTTATAGCAAAATGTGCCAGCAATTCTTACCGCCATTATCCCATGAAGTTGAGGCAACTGTGGCTCAGAGTGGGCAGGGGTCTCCCCAAGGGGCTGGGATGTGAGCCCCAGGCCCAGGCAGGGCGGGCTCCAGCAGGCTGCTGGGCAGTCACTGAACGCACCCCACTCAGGGCCTCCGGGCGGAAGCTGGAGAAATTCACAGTCTCCGTCAACGTGGCTGCGGGCAGCAAGGTCACCTTTGAGCTAACCTATGAGGAGCTGCTGAAGAGGCAAAAGGGCAAGTACGAGATGTACCTCAAAGTCCAGCCCAAGCAACTGGTCAAGCACTTCGAGGTAACCAACCGCTCCTGCAACCCCTGCAGGGCTAGGGGCGGCCGACACTGCGGGGGCTGCGGACAAGGGCCCATCAGGGCAGAGCTCAGAGCAGGTCAAGAACGTAAAGGCCCAGGCCCCAGCCCTCGGCTGAGGCAGTTTGGGGAATCATGGCGGGTTCTGGCCACAGTAGCTGGGAGCCAAGGACAGGAGTCTGGACTGACCCTGGCAGGTCCAGGTATGATGCTGGGCCCTTAGGGACAACATCACGAGGTGTCTGCAATATCTGTAACTGGGTGCATGGGCATTTTACCTCCATCAAGCTGAAAACCACAGGAAATGCTATCGTGGTGGAATCTGGGGCACCACATGGCTGGTGTGGCAGCACTGTGAGGTCAGAGTAGCCTTCCACACACCCCTGTGGCCATTTTCCTGGGGAGAGACAGCCGGCTTGGCCCTGGCAGCCTGGTCCTCGAGGCTGGTGCCTGTACATCACCAGCCCGTCTCATCCCCTTACCGTGTCTCGGCCCCTGCACCATCACTGACCCCTTCTCCTTACCCTTGGCCGTTTCAGATCGAGGCAGACATCTTCGAGCCCCAGGGCATCAGCATGCTGGACGCCGAGGCCTCGTTCATCACCAATGACCTGCTGGGCAGTGCCCTCACCAAATCCTTCTCAGGGAAAAAGGTAGCGTAGATGCCACTCAGGACTAGGGGGCAGGACCTAGGGATGCTGATCCCCGCAGGACAAGCCTGCACCCCAGGACTTGGCTGATATAAGTGTGTGTATTGTGTGGGGTGGGGGTAAATCTGTAACCAACACCTCCGTTCCTGGCCACCGGGGTCAGGGCAGATGCTGCTGGAAGCAGGGGGCTGCTTACGATGACCTGCCCGAGGAATTAGGATCTCAACTGCACTGTGTGGGGGGGGCTGGGGAGCCATTTATAAAGCCTGATCCCATGCCACCTTGGCAGGTGGGCAGGGCAGGGGTCACTGTCTCTGTTTTACAGATAGGGAGACTGAGGTTGGAGGGAGTCATTTAGACACACATCGAGGGCTGAAGGACTCAGGACAACTTCATTCTTGGTGCTGGGTGGGCCACTCCCGTCCCCAAAGCCCCCAGCTGTTCCAGGTTCTTGGTGGCAGTGGGCAGCGGATGAATAAACGTTTCCATAAATGTTACGTAAATGGCAAACCTGTTATTCAGGACTTCCAGGGAGAAGACTGAGGATCGCACACTCCGAGGGCTGCGTGGCTTCTGCAGGGCAGCACCCCTCCCCGGGCTCCCTCCCCTCCCAGCTCTGCTCCCTCCCCTCCCCCCGCCTCTCCTTTTGGCGGAAACACTCCCATGTGCCATACCACTCAGCACGAAGCCTTTCCCAAGCAGCTTCTCCGCGCTGAGCCCTGAGCGCAGCAAAAAGGAGGCGTCCCCTTCATCCAAGGGGCTTCTGCTCTCCAAGGGCAGAGCGGAGCTTAGAAAGGCCAGGGCGTGGCGGACACCAGCGGCGGGCAGCACTCGCCAGCCCCCGCCCGCCTGAGGGGCCCTCCTGTGCGCCCCGGCACCCCTGGACTCCCGGGGCTGAGGTCTGCCAGGAGGCGGCCCCCCGGGCTGAGCGAGGCCTCCGTCGTCTCCCAGGGCCACGTGTCCTTCAAGCCCAGCTTGGAGCAACAGCGTTCCTGCCCAACCTGCACGGACTCCCTCCTCAACGGGGACTTCACCATCACCTACGACGTGAACCGGGAGTCTCCAGCCAACGTACAGGTACAGCCGTCGGCTGCCAGGCGGGCGACTCACCGTCGCGGCTGGGGGCCGGCCAAGCTGCAGCTGCCCCCGGCTCACCAGCCTCAGCCCTCAGCGCGGGCTGAGTTTTCCTGCACGACTCGAGGAGGGCAGGCAGAGCCCCACTCCTGGAGGGTGGGCAAGGGGCAGCTTGATGCTTGGGCTGGTAAATGTCTGGCTGCTATTTGCAAGGGTAGCCACAGTGGCATTGCTGAAGGCCCCTGCCCTCTGCCGTCCCTCTCCAGGTAGTCAACGGCTACTTCGTGCACTTCTTTGCACCTCAGGGCCTTCCCGTGGTGCCTAAGTGCGTGGTCTTCGTGATCGACGTCAGCGGCTCCATGGCCGGTCGGAAAATAGAGCAGGTGCTCTCCTGAGCGTAAGCGGGAGAGGGGGAAGAGGTTTTCTTTTTAAGTAGAAAAAGTGGATATTTCTGGTGAAAAGGCGGAAGGGCGACAGGGTCAAAGCACTGACGACGCATCTTGCCCACTTTTGTGGGGTGCCTCAGCCAGGGGGCGCGGCTCTTTGTGCTCCCTGGCCAGCCTTTTATCTGCTCTCTCTCCTTCCCAGACAAGGGACGCCCTCCTCAAAATCCTGGAGGACATGAAAGAGGAGGACTACCTGAACTTCGTCCTGTTCAGTGGAGGCGTGACCACTTGGAAAGAGAATTTGGTCCAAGCCACCCCTGAGAACCTCCAGGAGGCCAAGGCGTTTGTGAGGAGCATTCATGACCAAGGAAGTAAGAGCAGAGAAGCACACAGACCCGTGCCTCCCTGCTCCTCGGTGCTCCCGGCCGCCACTTCCCTCCTGCCCCGGGGCAGGCCCCAGAGGCACCTCAGGCTTAAAGACAGGGCCGCAGGTGTCCCTCTGGGGCCTGGGGAAACTTTCCTTTTCTTTCTAACCCATTGTTCTGCTGCCCCGAATTTCCAGAGAGATAAGGCCCCAGAGAAGCCTCTCCTTCACCCCATTTCTCATGAAAACCATGAAAGACTTCTACGTTGCCCCCCTCTCCTCCCAGAGAGGGGCTGGGAGTCCATCGGATTGATTTCCCAATTGCTTTTACAGCCACCACATAGTTCTATCCTCCCTGCAGGCCTGAGGTGCTGACCCTTTAATTCCAACTGAAAGAGCAGTCATGCATTCACTCACTCACTGATTCATCCAGTCACTACTTCCTGAGCGCCCCCATGGGCCGGTGGAGGGCTCTTGGGCACAGGAGCTTGCTGTCCCGCCCACCCCCACGCCAGCCCCCTCGTACCCGGCAGCCTGAGGACACCCTCCCACAGTGCTGTCTGTCTGTCTGTGTCTCAGGCACCAACATCAACGATGGGCTGCTGAGAGGCATCGACATGCTCAACAAGGCCCGGGATGAGCACAAAGTCCCAGAGAGGAGCACATCCATCGTCATCATGCTGACCGACGGGGACCCCAACACCGGTGAGGAAGACAGGGGTGGCACTGCTCCAGGCTCTGGAGTTGGCTCACGGTGGCAAGAGCTTGGGGCAGCCCTTCCCAGGGTCCCCCACGGCCTGTGAGCCCCTCAAGGGCAGGACTTGCCTCCCTGTGCCAGGGCTCCCCGCTGTCTGCCTGATAAGGGCACATGGCGCCAGCTCTGGGTGTGCAGGAGTCAGATATCTCCAGGCAGTCGTGGTCCAGGGCTGTGGCTGGAGTGTGAACATGGCCTTCTCCTGCAGGCGAAAGCAGACCCGAAAAAATCCAAGAGAATGTGCGGAATGCCATCGGGGGCAAGTTCCCCTTGTACAACCTGGGCTTTGGCAACAACCTGAATTATAACTTTCTGGAGAATATGGCCCTGGAGAACCACGGGCTTGCCCGGCGCATTTATGAGGACTCCGATGCCAATTTGCAGTTGCAGGTACTCTCTGTCTTGCACACCTCCAGGAATGTAGAGCTCACTACCCCTCAGGCAGTAGTCCCACAGCGTGGCAATTTCAGTTATTAGAAAGAACTTCCTTTTGAGTTGAGACCTGCCTCTGGCTACCTCTTCTCCTCGAGGATGGTTCTGATTTGTTCTCGAGCTATACAGAACAGACTTGCTTCCTCCATAGTGCTGTCAGATAAAATACAGCACACCCATTAAATCTGAATTTCTGATAAGCAATGAATAACTTTTTAGGGTAAGTATGTCCCACATATTGCCTAAGACATACTTAGGCTGAAAAAGTATTTGTTGTTTGCACCTGACATTCAAATGTGAAAGGGTGTCCTGTATTTTCACTTGCTAACCCTGGCCACCTCTCCCCCACCAAGCAGGAGACAGCGTCTCCGCCTCTGCAGGTGCACCTCGGGCCCGCAGCTCCTTTCCTCCCTGGAGCCCATCCTCCCACCCCACGTTGCCGGTTCACCTTTTCTAGTCCACCTCCCGTCCTTTCCTTTTCTCTTTCTTAGTTTCATCCCAACAGGCACTTCTTGAGTACTCTTTACAGGCTCACAACTTCTGTCCTTTCCTTTCTCCTTTTCTCTATTCTTCCCAGTGCCCCTGGGCGGGGAGGCTACCACAAACTGAAGGCGCAGTGGTCAGGGCGATGTAGAGGACAATCAGGGGCCACGACGGGTCCAGCCCTGGAGGACCTGGCGACCCGCTGCGGCACCGGTGGGAGGCCACCCACTGGGTTCTTCTCGCCTGCCCTGGTGGCCCGAGTTGACCTTGCTCATATCTGGACTCCAGGGCTTCTACGAGGAGGTGGCCAACCCGCTGCTGACGAATGTGGAGGTGGAGTACCCTGAGAACGCCATCCTGGACCTCACCCAGAACAATTACCAGCATTTCTATGACGGCTCGGAGATCGTGGTGGCTGGGCGCCTGGTGGACGAGGATATGAACCGCTTCAAGGCGGATGTGAAGGGCCACGGGGTGAGCTGGGCTGCCGCAGGGGACAGGGGTGCGGCACGGATGGGGCTCCTGCTTTCTGGCTGGTGGCCCACCTGGCCCCAGGCCTCAAGGCCCTCGCCACCTCCCACGCCCACTCCAGGCCACCAACGACCTGACCTTCACCGAGGAGGTGGACGTGAAGGAGACGGAGAAGGCCCTGCAGGAGCGAGAGTACATTTTTGGGAACTACATCGAGCGGCTATGGGCCTACCTCACCATCGAGCAGCTGCTGGAGAAACGGTGACCCTGCCCAGCCCCCACACAGCCGGATCCCACCCTGGGTCCCCAGTACTGCCCCAGCCCCTACCTGGGCCTGCCCCTTTGCTGGCCAGGCTCTGGGGGAGCCCAAGGGGAGTGAGATTCGGCCACACCCAGGGACATGCGGCTACACCCCCAACCCCATCTGTCATGCCCTTTTCTTGGCCCAGCGCCCCAGAGACAGGGGAGTCTGTAAGGAAGCCCATGCCTCCACCTCCCAACCTGGAAGCACCTCGAGGGCAGGGGAGGGTCTCGGCACCCTGTCCCCCAGCACTAGCCTGGGCCTGCAGGAATGCTGAGATGGAACAGACTGAAGGTCGGGACCCCAGACCCCAGCCCCAGGAGGGAAGAGCTTGGGCTTCGTCAGGGCGAGATGTCATTGCTAATTTAGGTGGAAGAAGCCTGTGAAGCCCCTGGCACAAGACCTAGCACGTGCTAGCAAATGGAGTGATTGTTAGTGGCTGCTTCAAGCCCTTTTTATTTTATAAGTGGGGAAACTGAGGCCCTGAAAGCAAGCAGGCCTGGCCCACAGGCCCCAGCAAGCTGGTGAATTGGTCTTTGCTGAGCCCCAGTGGACTTGGGCAGTGGAGAGAGGGTTCCCTCAGGGGCCCTGGCGCGGTCCTGGCCGCAGGGTGGGTGAAGGCAGGTGGGGAGCTCTTCTGCAGGCTGAGCCTCCCGCCCGGTCCCTCCTCACAGCAAGAACGCCCGAGGTGATGAGAAGGAGAACCTCACAGCCCAGGCCCTGGACCTGGCCCTCAAGTACCACTTCGTGACTCCACTGACCTCCATGGTGGTGACCAAGCCCGAGGACAATGAGAACCAGACAGCCATTGCGGACAAGCCTGGGGAAGGTGGGCACAGACAGTGGGGGCCAGAGGCCTCCCCTGTGGACCCCCGGTGCCTGGCAGAGGAGGGCCAGGGTGGGAGGGCCCACACCAGGTTCAGGGGGCAAGTGCAGGGAAAATGGCCAAGGGCGAGGGGTGGCGGTGTGGAGACACTGAAGTGGTTAGGAGTCTGGGCGATAGAGCAGGGTGTGTGGACGGGGCTCCTGGTTCCAGGGGGCCCCAGAGGGGCCCAGCTGGCTGCCAGGAGGTCCCTGGCCAGGACTGGGCCGGCCAGGGAGCAAGCTCTGGATGCCGCTCGGGCTGCTCCAGTGCCAGTGGCTTCTAACGCATTTCTCCTCTTCCTCCCTCGTGGTGCCTCTGGATGCAGAAGGTAAGCTCAGCCAGGGGCCGGGTGGGTGTTGCTGGAGGGAGATGAGAGAAACGGGGAGGCCTGCCTGAGCAAGCTGGTGGCACAACACCCAAAGAGGGGCACCCAGGACCCCGGAGTCCCACTCTGGTGCCAACCCATGAGTGACCTTGCACCTGGCTCTGTCCCTCTCTGAGCCTCAGGGTCCCCATCAGTTGTTTGGGGATGTTCCTCTTTCTCAAGGAGAAAGTCAGTATAAGCCTGCTGGGTGACCTGCAAAAGTACAACTTAGAACATGCTGCCTATTTGCCCTCAATTAAGCCAACAGCGACCGCCCGAGGGGGTCCTCTTATGATTCCCATGGTACAGTAAGGAAACCGAGGCATGCAGAGGTTAAGTGTCTTTGCTCAAGGACCTGGTGGGTAGGTGGCAGAGCCGGCTTGCCACTGCCTGGCTGCAGTGCCCACACTGGCCATCACGGCGCTCTGCGTCTCTCGCATCATAAAATGGGAACCAATCCCCACAAAGCCCTCTCCCACCTCCGTCTCCGTCTGTAAGGGAGAATTTGATCCAAGCAGCACATTTACACTGGTGTGTGTGCACGTGGGGCTGCGTGTTCTACTACTCTCAGGGATGGGGGGCTCAGGGCGGGGATGTCTGCTGGGGGCATTGCTCATGATGCCTTGTATGTCAGCCACACCAAAATCCACGCCCCTAACATTAAATTGGCACCCCCCGTTGCCACTGCCTGGAAAGGCACCCCTGGGCACGCCCACCTCTTCTAAAGCTTAGACTTAGGGATCACATCCCTAGGGTTGGGGAGAGGGTACCCTGGCCCCACACAAGCCTGCCCTCTGACTTCTTTCAGCCAGGTCTGTGACCCCCTCCATGGCCTACCAGAGTGAGTACACCCTCTGCGCCGCCCTCTCTGCCCACTGCCCGGCCCCTGGCCCTGCCCCTCTGGGGTCTCTCCTGAATCAGTTCTCTGGGACGGGCAGAGGGCTGGGCGTCCTGAGGAGCCACGGTGGGTGGGAGCACCAGGAAGTAGGAGCGGGAGGGGAGGGGTGTGAGCCCAACCCTGGGAGGAGGTCCTGGGGCTCCCCCAGGCTGCTGGTCTCACTCGGCCCTCGCTCCCTCTGCACCCACAGCCAGCTACCAGCCTCCGCAAAACCCCTACTACTACGGTGAGTCCTGCCCGCCCCCACCCGGGAGTCTGCCCCACGCGGGCCTGGAGGCTAGGGGACGCCCCAGGTCCAGCGAGAGGCCCTGGGAGCCAGCCCCTTCTCTGATGCGCCCATAGTGGACGGGGACCCCCACTTCATCATCCAAGTCCCCGAGAAAGATGATGCCCTCTGCTTCAACATCGACGAGGCCCCAGGCACGGTGCTGCGCCTCATCCAGGACCCAGCCACAGGTAGGGACTGCGGGGAGGGTGGGCAGCTGCGCCAGGGCGCTCTTCCTGGGGGAGGGTGTGCCTGGGCCCGCACCCTGCCCAGGAACGCACCCACCTGCTCACGTGCAGAGCATACCGTGGCCTGGGGGCGGGAGCTGCCCAGGGCCACAGTCTTGCTGAGACCCTCAGACACCGGTGGTGGTAGAGAGATGGTGAGAGCTCAGGGTTAGCCTTTCTCTGAACAAAAGCCCCTGGCCCAGGCAAGGGGTGACACGCAGCCTGGGTCCAGGGCTCCCAGTGTGACCCAAGCCTGTCTCGGAACAGACAGTGCTGGGCTCTGGGGTTCTGGGCTCCTGGGGACCCCCACTCTGCTACCCCTCACTGGGTCTGGCTGAAGGGGAAGGCACACCCCTAAAAGGAAGCCTGGGGTTGGAGGCCACAGACTCAGGTGTCCCTGTCCCGGCCCTCTGCAGGCCTCACGGTTAACGGGCAGATCATCGGTGACAAGAGAGCCAGCCCCGACTCCAAGACCAGAAAAACTTACTTTGGAAAGCTGGGCATTGCCAGCGCTCCAATGCACCTGTGGCTTGAGGTGACGACGGAGGCGATCAGCCTGTGGAGCGGGGCTGTGAAGGACACCTTTACCTGGCTGGACACAGTCACCGTCGCCCAGGAAGGGTACAGCCCCTCCGCACGGCCTCCAGGGGGTGTGGCAGCCCGAGGGCTCAAGGAGCCTCTTGATAATTTGGGCAGAAGATCCACTGAGGTCGCAGGAGAGGCTGGTGGCCTCAAAGCTCAGTCCCCTGCCCCAGGGAGGCCCCCAACCAACCCCTGGGCCCTACAGGGCCAGAACTGGTGGCTAGACAGGTGGCAGGACTAACGGCCAGGGAGGGAAGGGCAGCTTGGACGAAAGCCTCAGATGGACCTGGCAATCAGATGGTAATGACGATCCCCATTTGCATCTTCTCTGGCCTAACTAGTTAGTTCTCAAAGTCCTCAGCCTCCCCGCTGTCTTCAGATGCCCCAGAGCCTGACAGGCAGGCATGCTACTCCCACCCAGGCTCTGAGAGGGGACAGAACCTGCCCCAGGTCACACAGCAAGTCAGTGGCCCAGCTCTAGGTGGAGGGCACAGACACGCCTGAGAGGCGTCTTCTCACCAGCACCCCTGAGATGCGTCTGGAGTTTGTGTGCTCTCGGGCGCCATGGAAGGGAAGGCCGAGCCGTGCTTGAATGAGAGCCCGGGGGCCCTGGCCTCTGCCCCGCGCACCCACTGACCTCCTCCTCTCCCCCAGGCTGTCGATGACGGTCAACAGGAAGAAGAACATGGTGGTCTCCTTTGGAGATGGGGTCACCTTTGTGGTCGTCCTGCACCAGGTGTGGAAGAAACAACCTGACCAGCAGGACTTTCTTGGCTTCTACGTGGTGGACAGTCACCGGATGTCAGCACAGACCCACGGGCTGCTGGGTATGGACTGTGCAGGCTGCAGGCTGTTCAGGCCGCGTGGTGGCGTGGGGACGTCATGCAAAAGGCCGTCCTGGGCAGCCTGCACCCAGCATGCGACACCCCATTCAGCCTTTGCATCAGCCCGGAAAGGCCAGGGGCCACGCCACCCACGGCAATGGCCAGGGGCTGACAGCGGGAACTTTTTTATTCCCAGGACAATTCTTCCACCCCATTGACTTTGAAGTGTCTGACATCCGCCCAGGCTCTGACCCTACAAAGCCAGATGCCACGATGGTGGTGAAGAACCATCGGCTGACTGTCACCAGGTGGGGGCTCCCTGCACAGGCATAGGTGGGCTGTTGTCTGCTGGGGGAGCCTTTGTTTCCTCTGGGGTCTCAGCCCCCTGTAAGCCCCTCCTAATCAAGGGAAAGGCTAAATTTGACCCTCTGAAAGGAATATTCATTCTTGACCAAATAATTCTGAACTCTTAGAATTGCCAAATTCACACCCCTTCTTACCCTTGGCCATGACCTGAGCAGCCCTCTTGCCCACGCTGTGTGTTACAACGTCCCTCTCCTTTCTCCCAGGGGCTCCCAGAAGGACTACAGGAAGGACGCCAGTGTCGGCACGAAGGTCGCCTGCTGGTTCATCCACAACAACGCGGAGGGGCTCATTGACGGGGTCCACACTGACTACATAGTGCCCACCTTGTTCTGAGCTGCCGCGCCAGCGGCCCCGGCACCAGGATCAGGGGAGCAGGGTGGGGCCTGCGGCGGGGCTGGGACAATAAAGTCAGAGGTGGAAACCAGACAGCTGCCAGCCTCTGCTGCCTGCGCGAGCTCCGGCTCCGGGGAAGAGATGGCTGCGGCCCAAGGGGCTCAGAGGGGGCTCAGGAGACAGACGTCGGCTGCCAGGGCCCCCCACCGAGGGAGCTGAGACACAGGGTTGGCTGGATGGCACTTTGGGGAGTCAGATGTATGACGATTCGGGAAGAACTGATTCTGGAAAAAAAGGGGCTCCCAGAAGTTGGGAAATGTGTGCACGTCAGGGTCCAAGAGGGTGGTAAGAAAGTCAGGCGTCGTGGCTCAGGAACTCCCCTCAGGGTCTGCAGGCTTGAGGGTCTCTGTGGCTTGGAAGCAGAGAGTGCCCCAGAGCAGACACAGCCTACAGCCAGGCGGCGATACCGGCCGTCCCTCCACCCACTCCCGGCCAGGCTCTGGGGGCATGGCTTAGTGACCCAGTTTCTGCTTCAGGGGTTCCCGGGCATGCCTGGGACCCTCCCTCCATGCCTCATCAAGACCGCCGGCACCACTCCCCAAGGCACCTGGGGGGGGAGGGAGAGAGAGTCCTGGTGGAGGGGCTCTGAGAGCCTCTCCCCCGCCTCCGACAATTGCGACTGCCCTCTCCAGGGCCTCCCTGCCCGCCTTTGCCTCCTAGAGGGAGCTTTTCACAGAGCAGAACTGATGTCACCTCCCGCCAAAACCCTCCAAATGACCTCTCCCACCTAGTGCTCTGGCGACGGGACGGAGTTCCTTCTTTGACTTGTCCAGCTTCATCAACCCCACACGCCTCAGGCTTCCCCTCATTTTCTGGGTTCCAGACACAAGCCCACTTCCAGTTCTGCACACACACCCTCTCCCGCCCCAGATCTTTGTCTCTGCTATCCCCTCAGCCTGGGGGCTAAGGGCACGCTGGGCAGAGAGCACCCTGTAGAGGGAGGTGGTGGGGAGCTCTGCCAGATAGGCTGAAGGAGGCTGGAATCAGCCTGGGGAGGCCGTGAAGGCCCGGGTGGGCAGTGGGGTCTGTCGCTAGGAAGATGCCCGGCTCCCACCACCCTGCCCTGCCGGGGAGCCAGAACCAGGGCTTTTCAGGGCCCATGCTGGCCAGGGGGCTGGAGAGGGCTCCAGAGGGCAGGGA